>JAIPRL010004871.1:0-35325 GCA_025469235.1 Pemphigus obesinymphae | reverse complement strand
ACCGATAAGAACCGGAACCGATATATATATATTTTTTTAACCGGTACCGAAACAGTACCACTATATTTATTCTCTAAGAACCGGAACCGGAACTAGTACCGAAAAAAGCAAAAGGTTCCAGTCCCTGTTTAAAATATATTAAAAATCGTTATTTCAACTAAAGATGAATTCCAGTCGGAAACAATGAATATGTAAATTATATTATTATATAATATTTATAATTATTATATATTATTTTTATTATTGTTATTATTATTATTATTATTATTATTATTTATAATTATTATATTATTTGTTATTATTAGACTCGACTTTTTCTTTCATAATTTTTTTATTTTATATTTTTTTACATATTCTTTTTAATATGACCTCAGAAACGTCTATAACGAGTTTCAAAAATTTCAAATTTTTTTTACCCGAGTTTTAAGTACTATACAGTGTACATTGGGTTTTCCTGGAGTAACTTTTTATCAAAACGAAAACACTTATCTATTTTTATAAAATGCTTAGAAATAGTATCAAAAAATAAAAATTTAAATATTACCATGAACAAAAATGTAAATCTTAATATTTAAATTTTGAAAAATAATTTATAATTATATGAAAAAAAAATATTAATACAATAAACAAATAAAAGTAGTAACTTTTATAAAATTAAAAAAAAATCAATATACTTTGTTAATATTTAAAATAAACAACAAATACTAAATTCAATATTTTTTTATAAATAAAGAACAAAATTTAAATTTATTAAAAATAAAATCAACCATTTAAAAAATATATAATTATAAAGATTTCAAAACTATTAGTTTATTATTTAATGTGATACATCTGGTAAAAATTGTTTTTATCAATGCAAAGATGGCCATCGCATTTTATGCAGAAAATATGGTTTCTTCTAACACAACCTTAATTTTTGCACCTTGTAGCATACTTCCTATCGTCAAATTCTACTTTTTTCCCCTTACTACAGGAGGCATCACATGTATAGGTACAATAGTTCCAGGACGTCCCCTTATTCTTTTTGAAGTAATTGGTTTTTCAAATTTGATTAGGTTTTCTGCCAACTCCATTCTAAAATGCATTAAATTCATTTTATTTTTAGGAGGAACTTTTTTTCTGCATGCTTCATGTATTGCAACCAGCTATTTGAAATTGCAATATCGAAGGCATGCATAGCCATACGCAGTGTCCATTTTCGTGATCGTATGAGTATTTGACCATTTGATCCAATATATCTCTATATAAAACTGATATATTTCCGTACCACCTCAGAACTTTTAATTGGTACGTATTTTTATTTTTTTTGCTTTTTATCCCAGCGTTCTATATTATCTACTTCACCAGATGTTATAAAATTTGACCCAAGTGTCACTGCTTTATTATTGTACCACTTGACGAGTCCAATATTACAATTAACCATATTTGTAGTTATTTAAAATGTTATACCCCTTCCCATTTTGGTCATTACTTTATCAGAAAGAATAGGTGGTTTTGCAAACCAGTTGGTTCGGATTGTTCCAGCAGCGTAAATTTTTAGTTATTGTAACCGTTCAAATAAACAAAAGACGAAAAATAATTATCAAAAAATAAAAAATGCTTGTTGGCTGGAACATCTTGAGTAAGATGTAGTACAATACTTGCTCCTGAACGCACGGCATTGACTAAATCACCATATAGTTCTGAAAATTCTTAAAACAATAACATATAATATGCAATACCACTTTGTCCCTCCAAATAACAAAAAAAATGTTGACACCCCATTTTATTGATAGTGCAATCTTTATATTTAAATTATTAATCGACATTTTTTCTCTTCATTTGCAATTCTTTTAATGTCACATGCTTGTCGATCTCTGGTTTGTAATATACAACAAGCTTATTAAATTCATCAGTTTCATTGGTAATTAGTTTTGAATTATTATAACGGCATTCAAATCTTATGAAAATTCAAATTACCTATTACATTTATAAAACCATGGTAAAAATAGTTTACGAAATACCTATATTTAATATAAGTAATATTTAAAAATTATGTAACAAATAATTTGTAGACATGACATACTTTCAAAAATTGATTTATGGTTTATATGCCGATCCTGTAGTTCTCTTATATAGCTATATGAAAACTGCTATTTTATAATAATAAATTTAAATATATATATAAGCATTAAGCTGTTTCGGTGAAATTAGATACGCAATTAAAACAGATGAATTGGTTGTTCATATATGTTTATTTGAATACGGTTAATTCATTTTTGTTTTTCATTTCTACTTTTTTTTTTTTAGAATTATTACAGAAAATCGCCAAAATCTAATTAATAAATTGGTATGTAATCACAGATTTTACCTAGGATTACACCATATCAGTGTATTATTAAAGGGGACGTTCAAGTATTACATTAGCACATTTTTGGCCTTTTTAGACCCCCTCCCCCCTTGTCAGCAATTGTCATCAAATGTCCGGCGACCCCCACTATTTAAAAAAAATTTTCGAATTTTATATGAATTAATTAAAAATAAATGAAAAATGTTGTTACATATTTTGAATTTTATATTTTAATAAAAATAAGTACATATTTATGTACATATTTTGATTTTTTTTATTACTGCTGACGTCAGTATGGTTCTAAACCCCTTATCTCCCTTGTCAGCAAATGTGAGTACATGATAGACCACTCCCTCTTCCTAGGCGCTTACGTAATACTTGAACGCCCCCAAAAGAAAATTACATCAATATCACAGAATATCATAAAATAACTATATCGTACTAAATTATCAGTTTTCCATGGATAATCTCGAGCAACTATAATTTGTATAACAATGTGTTTTACCTATAATTTACTTAAATCGTAATCTGTATTGCCTATATATTGTATACTATTATTTTCTATAGAGAAAACGCTTGACCAAAAATGTACAGGAAATGTCGATAATATTAAATATGAATTAAACTGAAATTATAAAACAAGTTAACACAGTAAAAAATTGGGGTCTGGAGGATGATATATCACCTAAATCATCCCCCGTTGTTATGCCACTGCCCATAAAGTATAGTAATAAGAGTATAAAGTATGTTTAGTAGAGATTATTAGAGCTTAAGTAAAATTTAAAATGTATTTTATTTTTGAATAAAAATAATAATTAAAGTAGTATATCAATAGTAATTATCTCTACTATAATTTTAGTTTATACTTATATTTTTGACGGACGGGTTAAGTAACACATTTATCCCTTTTTTTGCCCTCATACCCTTTCACAGTTTTTCATCAATGACGCCATTATCACTTATCGCAATTCTACAATAATACATTTTTCAGTGAAAGTTATGTCTTCAAATTGGAATTTTTTTATAGAGTACTGTCGAAAAGTCAGTATTAAAAAATATTGATTATTTCCTAAATGTGTAAAAATGTACTTTTAAACGCTACGTTTTTAAAATTTTAGGGGTTCAAAAATATTCTTGTAGCGTATATTATTCAAGCCCCTTCGCCCGTATTCATTTGTTATTATGTATTTGTCTATACTGGCGGATCCCGCGGAGGACGTAGACGCGCAGTTTGAAATTTGTATTCTTGTATACACATATTATTCGACCACCTAATGGTTTAAAGTATGACGTCAGTCAGTTGTCAAGATGAGTCACGCAAGTAATGCCTATCTATTGTAACAATGTACAATGTAGGTTTTTTCTTTAACTTGCTTGTTATAACAGACTTGTTACAATATTATAAAAATGAGTATATTACTAAAATTTAATGAGAATGATATCTATACTTAATGACTTCCTTGATATTGAACACTTTCCACAAATTCTTCAATATTGGGATGAATATTAATTGAAAGTGCACACCATATATCGTGTTGAGGATTAAGAAGGCGATTTCTGTATTTTGATTTAATGCATTTTCAGCTTTTTTTTTGACAAAATAGGTTTGTCTTTGAGCTGTGCCAAATATTGAGTTAGGCACTTTTGTGAAAAATTTTCTTTTTAAAATTGGTTAGATTGAATGTTGAGAAGTTCTTTTTGGAAGCCACAAATATCCTCACCAACTTCATACACAGAAACTTCAAATGGATTTCTCACCCAACTGAATTTTCTGAGTTCTACGTTTTGTGGTATGTACCGGTCGAGTTTAAACTGTAATTTTTCCAAGCAATCTTCAAAAAGGAATTGAATGTCATCTTATGTAACTTTTGTTAAATTTTCGAAAAATTAACTAAGTACTTAGAAGCGAAAATGTATAAATTTTTCTTCAAGACAGTTTTTCCCGCCATAGTGCGAGTTTTTTTTTTGAATATTTTTGATATTTTTTCACCAATACCAATCATTGTCCGATTGCCCCCTTGCATTTCAATATTTAACTCATTTAACCGTTCAAAAATATCACTTAAAATAGCCAACTTACAGGATACACACGCATTATCATTAAATTTTAAATATAAACAAAAATATAAAAACAATAAATACCATTTATTTATAATATTTTCTTCTTCTTCAATCTTTTTTTTGTAAATTTTTTTTTAAATGTGAAAGAAAATTAAATAATATGTGAAACATGCTTCCGCGACCCACCATAAAAATCTCCATAACCATAATTTGGGTCGCAACTCGAGATTGAGAACCGCTGAGCTAATGCCTAATTGGGAATGAAAATGTTCAACGACACAATTTTAACACACCTTTTTTGTACACTTTATCCTGAAAATGAGCTTGTAAATAACATTTTCATGTATTAATTCTTCAACGAAAATTTTGTTGAATCGATATATTCTCCTACAAATTGTCTATCAATTAAACATGAAATATTTATAATAATTATAATTTATATTTGATATTAGATGTATGGATATAGGTATTGTGAAAGATAAAAAAAAACCTAGATGCCTGTGTTATAGCACTCATAATGTTAAATATATTTAAAGATGAATGAAAATTTAAACATTTTAAAAATACTTTAAAGTAATTTATAAATAGTCGTTTAAATCATAATTCTAAAACGACTTTACATATAATATATAATACACATATAATATTCATCTCATTTTAAGTACATATTTTAAATTATCAAAAAAAAAGAATGAGATCCGATGGTTCCAAAAACCTTTTAATGCGCCAATAATAAAATTAGATGATATTGATGAACCCAACTATCCTGAAGTATTAAAGTCCCCATTAGATTATTTTAGTAAATATTTTGGTAATGACATATTTGAAAAATGGCGTATTATACAATCATATACGCGGTCTCTAAATGTGTTTCGAAATTCAAGACAACATATATTGATGAAATGAAAATCTTTATTAGGAATTCATATTATAATGAGTACATTAAAATATCCTCGTGTTCGGCTCCATTGGGAAAAAAAAATTTAAAGTAAATCATATTACCAGGAATATGTCCCGAGATCGTTTCTTTTTCAATTAGAATCAATTTCCGCATTATTGATAATAGTGATATACCTGATGATAATATATATATATATATACAAGCTGATCCAACAATGCATTGCTGTTGCTAGATTTCATTATATATTGTTTTTCTACCTGTGCACTTATATATATTTGCCTATGTAAATATAAAAATGGATCATCTGTATGTAATCTAGAATATAAAAAGTGCGCAACTTTCCATGAAATTAAAAAAGAGAACTAAACTTAAATTAAAAATAAAATAAAACATTTAGATATATATAAATAAATACCCAGTTTCTACAAAATAATTTGTTTTTATTTAATAAATACGTATTTCGAAAACAATGTTCTCATCTTCAGTGACACGGTTTAGGATGGTGCCATTAAATGAGTAGTTGTGGTGAATAGGTGAGCGAGATCTGGAGAAAGTAATGACGTGGCACTTACTAAGGTTTAGGGAAAAGCCAAGATGAGCCAAAGTTATACTTTGATATCGAAAAAAAAAGACGACGGTAAACACACATAATTTTGTTTACAATATTGTGTTCAAATTGGGGGTTTTTTAAATACAAATACAGCTTGAGAACAATTTTTTCTAGCAAAACAGTTTTGTTAACAAATATAGTAATTACACAACAATAAAAATTGGTACTGAAAAAATCTATTCTAAATTACTTTTAAAATGTACTTAAATATTTTTAAATTCTATGATTTTTTTTTTCTTAAAATTGCATACAAATTGCCTATATAGAACCCCTTAAAACTGCATGTGTGGTGTTATTTTAAGGGGTACTATATAGGCAAATTTTAAAGAATTTTTAGAAAAATAAAAATTCAATTTTAAGAAATTAAAAAATATAAATACATATCATTTTCATTATTGTATAATCACGATATTTGTTTAAAAAAACCATGTTCACGAATTTTTCATTTTAATCAATTTGAAAATAATATCATAGAAAGATGAAATGAAAAATAAACCATAAAGAACACAAATTATCTAACGTCCTACGTAACCCATTTTTGATCGAATAAGAGCATTTTTATACGTTTTAAATGTTGTTGAAAAATTTATATTAAAAAAATGAATAAATCGAGAAAGGTTAAGTAGAAAGCACTGATAATGTTACTATCTCTTTGTCATCATCAAAATAAACTATTATCTAAGGCATACCTATATAATTAAGTCTTATTTTAGCAAATAAGGGAGGGCAGAATTTTAAAACTACGGAAAAATGACAGAATTTGAATCGAATAATTATAATACGTATATAATATACATATACTAAAATATAGTAGGTACTATATTATGTACCTAATTTCAACATGTGAAGGCTGTTGGATTTACATTCTTGGGTTTTATTTTTATATAACCACTGAACCGTATGGAAATATTTGAAAACCGATTACTCCAATTACATATACGGAAATATGGAATACATATATACTAGAACCGACTGGCCGAACCGAAAAAGTGTCTGAACTTTTTTGGATTGGCCCTCTTGAAAAAAGTGGCCATAACTCGGAAACGGCGAGGTTACAAATTAAGCAGATTAATATGAAATTTGTTTGAAGCGGATCGGACAATGTCGGGAGGCTACCGTGAAGTTAGCCCCAAATCGAGAAACGGACTGTATCTTGTAAGCTACGAGGTTACAAATTCTAAAAAGTTGGTTACAAATAGGTTACAAATTGTTTTGGAGGGATTGGGTAACATGGGAGGGACAACTTCACACATGTAGTTACGAGTGTGATAAAAAGAAACATAAAATTGATACTTCCAATCTCCTTACATACATAACTTGCAATATTATGACTACTATGTATAATAAGGTTTGTATCAATGAGTATTAATTAAATAATTAATTTAATTTAAAATTAATTGTAATGATGAGTATAATTAAATCATCAATACCTATTAAATAGTAATAACACGTGCGGTGTTTTACCTACTAAATACATCAAGATTCTTTTAATAATTAAACAATATAATTATTATATAATGGGCAATTTTTTATGATATTTGGTTATTTACATATCGTCTACCTATTAACTACATTTTTAATTGTAAAAAAATATAAATGTTTAATTTATAGCAGTAAGTAAGTTATTAATTTTTTATAAAATTAAATTTTATTAATTTTTATTTTATGGATGATTATTGTTAGAAAGAGATGAAGCATAGTTTACGAATCCAGTATGTACAGTATGTCCAATCATGTACGGTATAAATATGGGTTTCGTTCTTATTTATTTTAATCACAAGATTTACATTCAAAATTATTATTATTATATTTATAAATACTTAACCTAACCTAATCTATAGGTATAGGTATATATATTATTATAAATAGTATATTGGTACATATAATCATTTGACATAAATTTGGTGGCACTCGCATTCTATGATGCTCTACATACCTCGGTTCTAAAACATGTACCATGTATGACGAATACGCACTCAAACGTTCCAGTATGGTTTTCTAATCAAATTTTTGATTTAGTTTGTTGAAAAAAAAAAAAAAAACTCATGCGATTTTTAGAGTTTTTGGTAAATTGGATGACTATAAAAAGTTCTAATTTTTCCATGCTAAATATAACATTTAAAACCTGCATGTATTAAATGTATCTATTGAATTTAATATTAAACATTTATTATTACAAAAAAATATTAAAAATTACTTTTTTATAGGCATATTTTAATTAGTACCTACATCATTATTCTAATTATTCTAAGTTGCAAAGCTAGACTAGTAAGAAATTTAATAAATTACTAATATAATAACTTTATAACTTCATTAATTCTTAATAACTATTTATTTTGTCACCTACATAATTACAGATATTATACTATTGATATAAAATTAATCAATTTTTAATACTTTTGATTTTAATAAACAAAGTATATTTATTAATTCAGTGGTTTGGGTCTAAAAGATTCAATTTTATAATCTTAAAAATTTACAAAAATAACTTTGTATATAATTTTATTATAACTAATTTTTTAAGCTCAAAATGAAAAACAGTTATAGTTTTGATTAAACTACAATCTTATTTCTTAGTATTTTGTCGTGTTCTGGGGTGTATTATAAAAATTCTTCTGCCAACCAACAACATGCCGGATGTGCGATAAAAGCACCATAGCTAGGCTTCACAACTCTCAATATAAAAATCCATAAGTATCTTACCTATAGTATAAAAATCTGTAACTATCATGTGCAAATCAATTCAATTATTTACTATTTAATAGTATTTTTCTAATCAATATTTTATTTGTATTGTCTCTGAATGGTTTGAATGGTTAATGCTATCATGTTATACACAAAACATTTTAATATGAACTGTGAATCCTTCTTAATAATATTATATATTTATATATATAATATATATTAATGTAAAATAATAATATTCTAGTAAATATAACTATTACCAAATTTATAGACGAGATTATTATTTATGCCATAGTATCGTTTTTCACAAAATTTTAATTGGTAAAGATTAATATATTATTAAGATTTAAATAAAATTATATCTCTTTATAAAATTAGGAAAAAGAAAACACTACAGCATATGTAATGATCTTGTCTATAAATTTGGAAATTTTTAAATTTATTCTAATATTAGAATTAACAAAGTTATAATAAGAATTTTCAATGTATATTTCCCACATTGTTAGTTGGTTAGACAGAGAAAGAAAATACGAGCATATAATATTCTTAAAAAACTCACAGTTTGAATTTGGTGAAAATGATAACATTGTTTATTTATTATTACAAATCAATATAGGTCCTTTAATTATTAATTAATGGGGTTGTTTGAAAATATCAAAGACACCAACATACCACTAAAAATCAAGTTATAATATTGTTTGTTTCTTAATACTTAATATATTCATATTTATAGCATAATGAATGAAAAATACAACAAATATAATTGACACAAATAAGTATTGAATTATAAGTTATTACCAAAAATTTATAATGAAAAATATTTTCAAGAGTTTCCAAATATAAAATACACAAATTTTAATACCTAATACTAATTATTATAGTAATAATAATAATAAATACTTCATCATAAAAATAAATTATAAAATTAAATCGAAAATATTTTAGTCTTTTACTTATAAATAATGATAACCAAACGTAGTCTTAAGTGTCGTGATTCATTACTTATTTAAGCTGAAAATAAACAAAATAAAAACTATTAATTATATATTTATACATTCAAAATAAATTATTAAGAGTATGTCATAGATCAGGGTTCTATAACTTTACAGTGTAGGATATTCTAAAAATCTAAACACTTAGTAGTATTGTAATTTGAAATTCAAAAATATTTATGTAAAAAAAAATTTTTATTTTAGTGGAGACAAAAATTTTTTAATAGAAAGGTAGCAACTCTAGCAGAATTATTTATTATTGCACGTCAAAAATAACCAAACTCCGTGACCAACAACCCTCGCATAGATTTGCAAACTGTATACCTCTAAAATCTAATGTATAGGTACATTATTATATCTACATGATGCCATTGTAATCATACATTCGTGTCATTAGTATCCATATTCTAAAAATATAATCCTATATCTAAATACTTTATTTTCTTACTATAAATTTACAGTAATATTTGTTGATTTATTGTTATTAGGTATTCAGCAATTTTGATTTCAGCACTATGCCAGATTAAAATAAATGTGTAAAACTTAATTTATTATATACACACACACAGACAATAATTTGTCATTTAGTAACAACGAAAAAAATTAGTGTATTTAGGATATTGTTCATCACAATAATTGTGTAAGTATTTATTATTATAATTATAAATTTGCCCCTTTAGATAATCGAGAATTAAATAAATAATAATTTTATATATAAAAACAACCTTATTTACTGAAATTTCAGACAGTACAGGTACACCTATACTCCTTAACATAAGCTGCTACTGATAATGACCTATTGTAAATTGTGTAGGTCGTATAATTACGCATTCATACATATGTATATATGTACACTATGAACATTCTTATTATTTATTTTTAATTTATATTATAATATGTACTAATATAAACAGTTGTTAATCAGCATTTCTAAACTTAAATTTAATGCAATACGTTAATGAATTTATTCATAATATATATATTGTTAAGTCATTAAATTGGTTATAAAAAATATAATATTAATTATATAATAATAGCAATTAATAATTTAATTAATTAATAAAAATAATAATAATTTTAAGTGTATAAACATATGTATCAATACGTAATTATACAACCTATAAAATGTATAATAGGTTACAATTAAAAAATAAATATAATTATTTTCATAAAATAGAAAAATCATCACTATATATTATGTATGGTGACCAGATAAAAAAAATCTAAATAATTTTATAATGTATCATCTATATTATAAAAAACCCCTTGGTAAATGTGTAAACTATGTTACTATTATTTTATTAAAAAATATTTTTTTATTTTTATTTTTACTAAATTTTAATTTCATTACTAGGTCGACTTATTGGGGAAAATACTTAGAAACTGAATACACAGAAAAAAAATTAAATACATTTTTAAAGGTAAAATACTAAGTTATACAAGTCATATTGTACATACCATACCTATAATATGTAGTAGCAAAATATTATCATATACTAATATTCATTAGGTAAAACAATAAAATATAAAATCAAATCATGAAAAATAATAAAATATATGTATATAAACAAAAATAATGAGTACACTTTCATATACTTAACAAGATAGAATTACTAGGAAAATGCAACAAAAATGAGTATTTCCCTACGAAAAATATGTATATCTGGTGTGAAAACTAGACATACATGTATAATAACAATCATCGTAATTCGAAAATATTTACTATTTTGCTTAAATTATATAAAAGTTACTATGATTCATAGAATACCATAGAATATAGTTTATATGGATTATAGACATTTTGTATTATAGTATAAAATAAAGATATCAATGGTGAATGACTACACAACAATGAGCATAATAATATTAGGCAAGTAGATATGCTTAGTTGTCGGTGGGTAAAAGGAGGGGGGAATATAGTGGTATATCATTTGACACACAATAGTAGTAAGAGTAAGTATGACTAGACATCTCCCTTAAGATAAAATAAAAACTTTCATGATAATAAATGTATTCAATGAAACTTATGGAATTGTATGTGACTAATATAAATTTCCATATAACAGGTTTTCAAATAGTGATTAAAAATAATAATTTGCCTTAATAAATAGAATATTAATCCAATTAAGTTTTAAAATATTTACATAGAGTTTCCTCTTCCTTTCTATCCTTTTCAAAAAATATTATAACAGACTTTTTAATTTTATTGTGCATTACATCATACAAATTTGTAAGAACTTTTTGTTTACAATATTAACTTATATAAACATATTATTAGAATAAAGCACTATTAAATACTAGAAAGATATATAATACGAATTAGGATTTATAATAATTATAAAATTACCTTTGAGCTATTTGCATGTTAATGCATAGTGGTGTATCAGATATATCAGGTCGAGCTTTGAAAAGTTGAACACAAGGTATATCATTTCCATGAATTAAACTCACTAATACTTTATCATTTCCAATAATTTCAAATATTTTGCTAGCAATATCTTGTGTTAGGATACTTGGGGGTAATAAATACATGGTTACTTTTATAGCCTACAATTAAAAAAAGAAAATTAATTAATTAAATAAATACGAAATTACATATATGTATAATACATATAATACAATAATTCTAGATATTATATACCTGTGGTGGAATCTTGGCCATTAGTGGATCAAACATATTTAAATCAGCTAGTTTGGTAATTTCACATTTTGCAATATTACCATAGTCAATATAAATTATCTTTACCTAACATAATATTAAATATATTATAAATTAAAAAACAAATGGATAGCTATTTTGAATAAATACAAATTAGGGTTAAATATATTTTTACTAATAGTGGTATCAAATTTTATAACTACAGGTTAACTGCCATTTATATACTTAATATATACTTAATATACTTATTATAAATACAATATGAGGTTTATCTAGAAAATATTGAGTCCAGTTCTGTAAAAATATCTATTGGTAGCTAAGCTATAATTCAAGAATATTTTTTTCAAAATAATTTCCTTTAGAAATATCAAAGACTTCCAAAATTTGATATCTTAATACATGAATCATGTGATTAAAAAAAAAAAAAATCAAGTAAATGGGTAGTTAGGGGCAAGTGTTTAATTATTATTTATAATCATAATAAATGTAAAAAAATCGATTCATATAAGTAAAAAACAATCATGTTTAGGGTCAATATTTGATAAGTAAATGACATTATAAAAAGCAACTTTTTTTCATCCACAACTACTTTTAGAAACGTTTTTATTAAAGAAAAAGTATTAAAATTATCAAATGAAACCGGTTTTAATTTATCCATCATCATTATAATTTGTCAGGTGTATTGTAGTACACAGTTCTCAAATGATAATCTTTTGGATTATAATAAGACATATTTGTCTATACATACCATTGATTAAATATATATAGATAGCAATGGTACAAAATTATTTTTTTTTTTAACTATATGGGAGCCCAAAAATAATAATGTGGAAGTCTGATATCAGAGTGTGATATATGTCATTTTTCAATAACTATTACCGCTAGTTAGTTATCATATTATTAATTTAACGTTGACAACAATATGATAATACTATTTTGACTCTAACATTATATGAACACTAAAGTATATGCAATGCATAATTATAAAAAATATAATAATATATGAATGGAGGACTTATTATATTCTTAAGTTGGAATAGTACCCATTGTTTAATTAGTTATATACACATATAGGTAGATCTATTATATTGGTTAAGGGGAGGTTACATTTTTAGAATCATCAAAATGTACTTAATGTAATGTAATGTACTTATAATAGAAACCCTATTCCAGCAGGATACATATTTTATTAAGATACCTGGGGAGTTCAGCCAAAAATCCTTTCTAATATTCCTTTTGAATACAAATATATATATATATATATATATATAATAATACATCATTGTAAAACAAAAACAATGTTTTAAAAAAAATAATATGCAAAGTTATTAAGGGTAATTGATAATGGTGTCCCCAATATATAAAATGTGTGAACATATAATTATTAAATTATTAATTGCAATCATACAATTACATTTCCTTAGCAATACATTTAATTACAAAAGTCCAGCAATCAGACGGTCCACAAATATTGATTGTATCTATAAACCAATGAAAGTATAAAATAAATCATCCAACGTCAATTTTAATTCAAATTAATTATTCGATCATGACACCTATACTATCTATTGTCACATTGTGCTATTAATTTATATGTTTTCATATTGTGCACTAATGTGTGTCTCTAAATATATTTAATTAATATTCATTATATGAAATGTCATAAGTAGCATACTATAAATTTAGTTGTTAAGAGTACATCATACCTGCATTTTTTATCTTTTTACCAAGTAATAGAATGCTACTTAGTAATGAAATTGTGGCATATAGATTAAATTTTAAGATAAAACACCTGTTATCAACAGGAAAGAAAATTAAAGGGTATCGCATGGTGTTATTTAAAAATAAATTACATGTATTTTAAATTTAAATATTTTTAACAGTTGTAATATCATTGACCAATGAAATTTAAAAAAAAGACAAAAAATATTCTAAATTTGATAATAAGTGTTTTATCCCTAAATTTAACCTAAACGTCAGAATTCAAGTTCACAGTACTTTCAAGTACTAGCATTTATTCTATATCATCTATTACAAAGATGGAGACAGCAAATAGAGGTGAACACTGTTAATTGATTACTTTTACCATCAAATCTAATAACAGTTTTCACCTTTTCCAAGTTTTCATAAATTTTTGTTCTGTTCAGGGATATCTTTGAAATTACCACTTTATGTGGAGCAGGAATACAATTATTTTTAAACTATGATAGTCATACATTTGCTGTTCTTAAAAAACTTGTAATCTTACAACTTTTCAGATAAACTTCAGTCTTAAGATCAATATATGAACTAAACACAGTGAAACCAGCTTAATAAGATAATGGTTCCCAAAATATTCTCTATATAAACTGCTTATTAAAAATATCAAGATTTATATTATGTGATTTTGTATTACATACAGAGATAAGTGATTCAATAAACTATAAAATAAATGATTTATCGATTTCTAACTTAATCATTAATTTATTTTTAATACAATTCTTCAGATTATATATGATTATATATATTTATAAACAAAAAAATTAATTAATATTTGTAGGTCTGCATATATTTTTTTGGTGGAAAAAGGTGAGCAGGAGTTTTGAAGAGCTTTTTATTATGGAAAATTGATTTTAGACAGTACTATAAATAAGTACTGAAGGGACTACACACTTTGTGTATCTCAACAAATTTTCTAAAATTTTGTTTTATGATAGTATTTTTATATTATAACCCACAATAAAATTGAAAGCAGTGACTTTCTATTTCTCTTTATTACATATGAAACATAAAATTGTAGACAATTTTTATTTCTAATGTCTCGCTTGTTCATTGATTCTGAAAATTGATCCAAGTTTGTCACGAAATCTTTGAACATAAAAATCGAATGTAATTTTTTTTTTTTATTTCCAAATATATTAACTTCATTTTAGTGAGAGATATAGTCATTGAAAATGTGGAAGGTTATTTTAAAGTAGACTTCTCGACAAATCCATATCGGTTTTCAGAATTCTTATCATATAATTACATAAATTGGTTTGTTGGAAATATAAAACATCTAAATTGCTGTTATGTGTGTCATAAAGGAAGGGAGACAATCACTGCTTCTAATACCTTTCACATAAGTTTTCTCTATTCTTTTTACCTACTAGTTTTTTGAGAAATTCATATTAACCAGATTTCACTGTATTTATTTCCACTCATAAATTCTTATATTATTTTTCTTAAAATATAAACTTAATTAGTTATTACCTCAGAGTCATTATTGAATTCAAGAACTTGAACTCGACTCCATAAATCATCTGCTTCATATTTACTCAAATAAACCTTATTTAAGTCTATATCTTCCTTGTTTTTTAAAAATAACTCTTGACTTATAGATTCATCATTTGGTAGCACATCTTCAAGTAATAAAATTATTTCATCCCTTAATTGCAAGTACACATAACCAGATTCAACTACTATTGCAGATACAGTTCCGTCTACAATTGCATTTTCCTAAGATCGTTGAAAAAAAAAAAATAAATAAATAATAATAATAATAATAGTAATATTAATAATAATAATGCAAACAATATATATATATATAGATAAATCGTTTACCTCAAAGGCCGGAAGTCCAATAACAGATTTTTCTAAAAACTGTTGTATTATTATTTCATTTATATTCACTTTATTAGAAAGACCATTTTCCTCAAACAAAGTGATTCTTGTTCCACATCCATTTTTTTTTGAATCAAATATAATGGAAAAAGTTTTATTTAATATTATCTCGTCCAATAATTTTTTCAAACTATGAAATGTACTAAAATTTTCCAACTGAGTTAGACTACATTCAATAGCCTAAAAATTTAAAACACAGATATATAATAATGTAGATTTTTTTTATAAATTAAATGATGAGAACAAAATAATTTAGTATTGTTAATTTGATAATGGAAATAAAAATTTCCAAAACAAAATCAATTATAAATCCAATCAACTTCAAACACACTAAATTTACATTTTCTTGGATTTGAATAAAATTTTCCTATAAATGAATTAATATTAATTACATACCAAAATGTAATTAATTTAACTTACATCTGCACTTTCTCCAACAAAACGTATCCAAACACTAGTTGAACAATAAACAGCAGAAACAAGTACAGATTTTTTATCATAGTCCTTAATCATTAATGGAGTATTTGGAACAATGGTTGGTTCTTCAACAATAGTTTCAAGATATTTATTTGTTTCTGCATTATGATGATTGTGATGAGCAATGTTTTCAGTTGTATTCTAAACATAAACATTTATATTTATAAGTAATGTCAATTTGTATGAGTTATTTTTGTTATTAAATAAAAAAAAAAAGAATTACAAGATATATTATAATATTGTCAGCAACTAGCTTATCAAATGTGAAGTAACTATAAACTTCCAAAAGTTGAACCCAATTATCAGGCAAATTTTCTTGAAATTCTTCTCTATATATTTGTTTTAAAACATCACATATAATACCATTTTCTTCATATTTCAATTTTAAAAACTGAAACAAAAATAATATATACATATGTAAATAATAGATAAAATCATATTAATCATTTATTACTTACATTTTTAATGCGGGATGCCATAAGGTTAATGTCATTAGTAATAGGGTAATTGACTTCACCATATTGGTTTTTTAATGCAAGTAAAGCATGCTTTGCAGCAACATTCTTTGCATTTTCAATGGTAAAACATTCTACTGGGAAAGAACTGCTAATATATTTTTCATTCACCTAAACATATTAAAAATTGGTGAAAAATATAACTAAATATAAATATATTTATTTAATAACTTAAGTTCAATATGATTAAAGTTTGATTAAAAATATACCTTTATTGTGCAAACATGTAAAAGTTCTAATACGCCATCACATTTTTCTTTGTTCACCATAAAATCATAATATGGTTCTGATAAATTTAGATTTTTTATATATAATTCCAAACCAGTAATGTAGTCATGATCATCAGTCACCTAAGAATTAATACTATATTTTAATGTATGTATTTATATACTTTCACGTATTAGGGTGGTCCTTAATTTTATGTTAAGAAATGGTTTTGAATTTTATTCAATGCAATAAAAAAATAATAGTAGTAAAATTTAAGTGTCATAAGTCAACTCCTTGTGCCACAAAGGGGTTAAATTTTTAAAAAATGGAGTACATTTAAAATTTATTTTTGTGTATTCTCTTAAATTTTGAAGTCATGATAGAATCTTATAGGACCATTATTATACTATAAAATATTTTCTTTAATAAAGATTTTTAGTTTTTTTATTTGTGTCCCCTTAAATCTTAAAGTTATATGTAAAGTGTTCATAATCATTATTATATAATATAATATGTTTTATTAAAAATGTTTACCTTAATTATTTTCATCATATTAATCCTTTTGTGAAAAATCTAGAAATACTTTGAAAATATGGTGTTTTTTTTAAATTAAATTAAAGATTGCAATAATAAACTATTTTGGAATTTCCTTCCAGGTACTAAGAGTTTCTAATCACACTTGATGTACGTCCAAGACAATATATTTTTATTTTTTGAAAACTGTTATATATGACCTTATCACAAGAAAAATCTTATCGTGGTACATGTATTTTTATTATAGCAATTTATATTAAAAGATGGTTTCGGGCACATATCGCAAATTTATCAAGATTTGTTATTCATTCAAAATCACATTGATTATGAAGAAATTGACAGTAAAATTGCAAATTGTTCATTGAAAAAATTTTGTGGACACTTATGGTATTTAAATCCAGAAATAGCAGCCCTCTCTTTTTTCCACTCAACTTCAAAAGTTCCCATTAAAAATATCCATTCTATGAAAAATTAAAATATAAATGATTTCATAAATAACTCATCAATTAAATTATTTGAAAGGTTCAACATAACAACAGATTTTTTTAATATAGAACCTAATGAATGGAATAAAAACATTAATAATTATAAAAAGGGATTAGAAATTTTTAGAAACTTTAATATTATCAATGATGTGGCAGAACGAGGTGTAAAATTAATAAAGGACTTCAATAATTTCTTAAAAAAGGATTTGGAACACCATATAAGACTACTGGAAACGATTTTGATACAAAAATATGTACATTAGGTAATATCTTCTAATATTATTCTAATATATATATTCAATATTATTCAATATTATTTAGGTTTTTTTTTATATTTTGAGAATCAGGTTAAGTTACGAGAAATAAAATATTACCATTATTATATAAAATAGATAATTTATGTTTTATTGACTTTTTCATCAAAAAAAAATTTAATATTTAAAACATTTGTGAAAAAATCTATATTGCAAGATTTTTCTTGAAAACAACTATAAAAGGGTTAGTGTTACAAAATTGAGTAAGAAATCTTTTTTATAGAAAATATTATGATATATAATAATTGTTATATACAATATTTATATACATTTATAATTTAAAATATCACAGATAAGAAACTAAACACTGAACTTTTTTCATAAAATTTAACTTCAATGGTTTTTCTTAAATTTACAGAAAACCACTAATTTTATAAAAATGATTACAAAATCTTGCTTTTTGTGTAAATATCAAGTACTACAATAATGATTCTATACTATGTTAACATAAATTCAAAATTTAAGAGAGTACATGTAAAATATTAAAACCTACCCACTTTTAATAAAACTTTAACCTCTATCGAGACACATGAAGCGGTTAAATTATGATACCCAAACTACCATTATAATTTTTTTCATACATTGAACAAAATTCAAAACCAGCTGATATAAAGTTTAAAAGAAAAAAATTGACCTCTATAGCCAAGGACCATCCTAGTATGTATGTGTATATATAGGTATTAGGTATATGTAAATATACTCGAAAAGTCCACCCATTAAGGTAAATTCCCTGAAATAACTAGGAAAATTAAAAAATTATCAAAAAATAGTTAATAGAAAATAAAATAAAAATGATTGGTATACACCATATATGTACATATGTATACACTGTATAAGTATTTTATTATTTCCCTTGCATTTTTATAAAACTATGTTCGGTATACACCATATAAAAGATGGAAAACTACTAGAAAAATCAAAAAATGACCACTCAGAAGTACCAACTAAATCCAATATTCTATTTATTAATATACAAACACCAAAATTCCTACTCGACTCCTTTTAGATGAAACCTTGCTCATAGAAAATAATGAAAAATAAACATCATTATATAATCAACAGCTTCTTCGCTATACTAAAAATCTAAAAAATGTACTTATACAATGTTTTAAATTTGAATAAATCTATGAATAATTTTTAAATATCCATATCCATCCTTAAGGTAAATAAAAATAGAACTGTAGAATAAAATAATACAACCCATAAAATTTTTCAAACCATAAATGTTGTGTTTTACCAATATTTTAAATGTAAAAAGGTAAAATGCTAGCAGTTAAAATCAATTTAATATAAATACATCAACAATTAGTTATATTATTTGAATGTAGTTATCATTAATTCACCTTATTTAATTGTTCTTCACATTTCTTAGGATACTTTCGAAGTCTACTCTGGGCAGTTGACGGTTTCTATAAATTATAAATAAAATATTAATTAATTCTATTATTTATTAATATTTTGGATTTAATTTGGTGTGACTTACCAGATATGATCTATTGATAACTTATATGATGACCTACTCTATACAGGATAGAAACAAAAATATGGTCTTTGTAATGGTTTATAAATAAAATATGGTTGTATTTTCATGTTCAGTATGACATTTTTATTTTTTTAAATTAATGTAATATTGAGGTTTTTACTTATATCTAATCAAATATTCGAATTACACAAAAAATAATATACCTATAATCAAAATTTTTGCAAAAGTCTTATATGAATTTCTAATATGAAACGCATATTTATGATATAATATACAAATATAATAATACAATAATAATATACTCGTATAATAGCTCTTACATTTTTAAATGATTCCATATTTTGTGAATAGACCTACTAATTATTATAATATATGTGTATAAGGTCTTTGGTTCTATATTAATAAAAAAATAAGTAATTTTATAATTTAATGTAACCAAAATACACATAAGTGGTAAATTTGGTCTCGATAATCAATAAAAGAAATTTATTATAATTCAAGATAATAAATTATATTTATAATAAAAAAAAACTATTTAATATGAAGAAAAATGAATTTTTCTGTCTTGCAATTTATGTTTAACCCTAGTAGGTACTACTCTCCTTCTCTTTCTCAGTACTCTCTCTCTTGAAGTTGACCTAGGTATCTACTCTTTTTCTAAAAATAATCTAAAGAGTCCAACAGGTAACATTTAAATGTTAAATTTAGAATTTAACATTATAGGTACCTACATAGGCTGGTACTTAGAATATTAAATATTCTCAAATTAAACAAATTATGTAGGTACAATTACATTTACAAACTATCTATACAACATTACATGAAAAATTAAAAATTATATTTTAATTTTAATTTCCTGAATAAGATTAGTTTATTAGAATAAATATCTTTAAATTATAACGGAACATATCATATGAGAGATCACACTTTTGTTTCCATCCTGTATGTATCCTAATGAATAATATGTTTCCATCCTGTATATTTCATAACGAATAATCAATAAAAAAGTTTTTAGCCGTATTACATTTTACTAAAATTAAAATTAAAATAGAATGGGAGTATACATAGAAACAGAGATGGATGATAAAATATATAAAATAAAATAATTATTAATTATATAATTTCGTATTATTAAACTCAGAATTGATATATATATATATATATATTAAGATGCGACCAAAATTGAGCAAATTTGTGTGTGAATTTTGCTTGATATGAGTTGTATTTGTATTTTGTACATTGTATTTTAGCGCACATTAATTATTGTTTTCTCGACTAACACACAACACACACTATCCGACTGGGTGCAGATCATAGATGTAAATACACAAGCTGAGGATGTATCGCCCTGTCCAAACTTTTCGAATATATGGTGCATGCTAAGTTTGACGCAAAAAATTAAAATACAAAATTTAACCCACACACAAATTTGATTAAGTGTGGACGTCCATTTAAAATTGACATGCATTAAATTATTTTGAACTTTGAAATAGCAAACTTTTAACATGAGGTTGGTTAGCAATTATTAGATGAAGTAAAAAACATTAACATTTTTATAAATTAACAAATTAAAAATAGGGTTTTAAATAAATATTTATAAATCATAAAAGCTAAATTATTTAATTTAATGTTACATATTTATTTATTTATACCTGTGTATATTGCTGCATTTTCACTATTTTATCCTAAAAAAAAAAAAAAATTATATATATATATATATAATATATACTATACTATTATTATCAGACATTAATAAAATTTTTTGATAAGTAAATATTAGTAAATAATATAATCAATATTATTATTAATAGTTTTACATCATTTCCCAAACTCTATCATGCTCAAGTTTACACCTTAACATATTAGTGGAGTTGAAGATGGTACTTGGTAGCTGCGACAAGCTAAGCTATCAAATTATTGGATGGGTTTGGTAATTATGGCTGGCTTGAACCAAAAATTAGATGCAAGAAAAATCTCGTTGGCTACTTCATTGTTACCTGGGAGTCAAACTGGGGACCTTATTCACCGAAATACACATTTCGACTACTCGACCACTATATAAATATCAATATTGGATAAGTTACTATTAAAAAGTAACTAAGTTATGTTACTTGTTACAAAATTAAAAGGCAACTAGATTACTTTTTCATTATGTAAATACAAAAATAATAGCGTTACATTACTTTTTTAAGTCAAAAATAACTAGTTACTGTGGCGTTACTTTAAATATTTTTTAATATGTAAAAATGAAAATCGTAAAATAAAATGTCAAAAATTTCTGTTTTTTAAATTTATATTTGTATAAATATTATTCTTTGCAATTGTATCTATCATTTTTATTGACTATTTCATTAGTAATATTGTTCACGTTTTATACTTGGAATTTATCCGGCTAAAATACAAAAATATTGTTAGTGTACATAAAATACACGGCCATCTGAAATTGTATATTAATTGTAAAAATTATTATTAATATTATTAAATATATTTACTAGATTCCATTGATAATTTTAACACTGATAGTGAAAAATTGTCTATGAAAAAATTTTTTATTTAATTTAATTCAATATTTAACTATAATATGGCTAAGATATTATTTTGAAGTAAAGACAAAAATTGTACCTCTATTATGTTTAGTATATCTATTTATCTATTGATGAAATATTCTTCATTATTACTTAAAATATAATAATTGATTTTGGTACTTACTTCTTACAATAATATAAACTAACTGCTTCAATTGACGGCTTCCCGGTGGGTTTTAGCAAAATGTATATTATCTAGATCAGGGTTTTAAAAAAACACGGTTGTAGCTAGAATAGAAATAGATGATTTACGCACAGACTAATAATAATATAGAGATGGTATTTCATATAGCAATGTGTAAAGAATAATGCAGCGGCCCTTATCATACAAACACCGCATTCGATAAACTATACCGTTAGATGGTACTGTTTTCATAATACAATTCAATGATAACAAAACATTTTCATTTCGTCGTGCCTTGTGCATTGTATGCTCGTTTTTCGTTTACGTTTCGTCGTGCGTTAATTATTATTACTCGTTTAATGTTTATTATTACTTATTATTATTACTTATTAGGTTGTTACTTCGTGTTTAATTTTTATAAATAAAAAATAATTTCATTATAATTTATAATTTTATTAGATATATTTGAATATTTAATATTATAGGTACCTAATATTATTATAATATTAATATAGTATAGTATAGTAATGTATAGTATTATTATAATGAATTAGAATATAATTATAAACCCAAGTACCTACCTACTTAATTTTTAGAATACAAAAATGAAATAGTTGTCGAACCATAATATTATTATTCATGTTCCATTATTTATTGTATTTAATTTAAATATAACATGATTTGTACTTGTACCTACATCATATTACGTACAAAGTAAAATCGTTCAATATACAAATATTATATTGTAATGTATTAATATTCCATTATACTCGTAACATACAATATTATTGTACACAATTATGTGCATATTCACTTTAATGTGGCACACAATATATTTTGAATTCGTTAAAGTGGTTACACTGAATAAACACCGATGTCGCTGCATTTTCTTATGATCATAGCCACCTCTTGGATTTACGATAAGATAGAGTGAAAAGCGCCCAGAAATATTCATATTGAATTATGTCAATAATCACAATCCGTGATAAGAAAACGACGACGTATCCTCAAGTAATCAACAAGGTTGCATACACGTCTTATACTAGGGCGTTGGTTATATCATATGACATGACATACTATTATATTACCTAGTACTACTTACCTAGATTGCTTCTCGACGCACCGGAATGGTAATCAATTAAACTAAATGGTGCGCTAGGCGATGGAAATTTTATCACATTATCATATAATTATATTATGGTGTTATCAATATTTAGTCATATATTAATTATTATAATTTTAAGTTTTAACCACGACTATAGATACTATAGTATCTATAGCCGTGGTTTTAACCGTGTGTAGGTAGGTACCATGTTTTATAACCAAATGTCGTTCCGGATGAATTAGTATGTATATCGAGGAACACATGACATATTATACAAATTTGAAAGACTATTTAGTCGATTTTTTTATGGTAATTTACATTTTTTTGGAGTAATTTTACACTTTTTCCCTGGTGTCAAAATTCTTAGTTTTCGTAGTAAATATTTAAAAAAAAATTTTGTGTTAGATATTACTTCCTTATTTGTGTAGACGTATAATACCAAAAATATACTTATTATTATAAAAAAACATGTATTTTAAAATTGTCTTGTAGACTGGACATAATAGTCGCATTATTTCGAAAATGTTTAAGAAAATGTTATTTTTGAAGAAACTATTTATCCGATTTCTGTAAACTATGTACTGCAATTTAAAGAAAAAAGTGTTTTATGTACGCCCCTTTTTAAATTTTCAATTATTGGTACCATTAATTTTTTGTTATTGTTTGAAAAGTAAAAAATTGAAATGCTGATAATGATTTTTTGACAAACAATTTTGAATTTAAAAAAGGCGTACCTAGGTTATATCAATGGGAATTTAAAAATATTTATTTCGAAAAAATAAATTTATTTATATTGAGACAATATAGATTTTTCTTTTGGTAAAAAGATAGGTACCCAAGTGCCAGCAATTCCAGCGGAATTATTTATTGTAGTACACCGAAAATATATCGCGGCTCCTCGCATGATCTGTTATTTGTATTACCTTTAATATACATACCTATATATTATTATCATTGATATTTGATTATATATTACTAGAATTATTATTATTATATTATTGTAATATAAAAGAAAAAGAAAAGAAAAATTTATAGGTGTAAATAAAGAGTAGTAGGTGGTACGGTACGTCATAGGTGGCAGAGTGTGAGATATATATAATAACTGCACTTACGATTTCGCCGTCTGTCCATAATATACAAAAAAATAATAATGTCCTTATTAATGACTTAGTTTATATATGCGTAGGTATATACTGTGGACAGGTAAATGCAGGTGTGAGTTCGATGCTTGTCGTCAATAAGTTCAATATATCTTCGTAGACTTGTTGTTTGACAAATATTTTATTACAATACACGATTGTAATTATATAACAACTACATTACAACTATTTACAAAGAGACAATAATCACTGGGTGCTCGAACACCAGATCAGTCCAGCATACTCACGAAGTCGTGATCCCAGTGGCGACCAATCCAGATTTTAATGTCTCCGTAGAGATGAAATGTATATAACAGCTACGGTTATAACTCGTAAAATCTCACCCGCCGAATATATAAGTTAACAAAAAAATAAATAAATAAAATAAAATAGTATTAATTTAATTCAAACATGTTTTGATACAATGAATGCAGGCAAGAGAAGATTGAAGTATACGATTACCATCAGCGGACTAGTTCTGAGAAATGTTACGTTTGACCAGCTTCTATCAACGTAGCTCGAGACTTGCATGCACATAGATATACCTCACTCCAGAGTACACTCAAGTTATGATTAAAGAAGAGTTACAAAATGGTGCAAAACGAGCTCAGAGCTTTTTCCTTTTGTAAAAATATAATAAAATATCGATTACGCAGAGGATAGGCTGAATCCTAACATACACATATGTGTATAATTTGTATAAAAAAAATAAATAAAGACGATTTAGAACAACAAAGACCCAAGACAAATAAAACTTACCACGAGTATAATCAGTGAAATTTATCAACAAAAATAGAAGGAAAGAAATAGAAAATGCGATGTGTCCACGTAATTAATTTATTAATTATATTTGAACTCTTGTCACGAGAGGAAGAAGAGAACGCTGGTCCGCTATTGGAAAACGCTCTTATATAGGCCCTATGACCCCGATGATCTCTGTCCCCGCTTATTATAAAAAAATGCATTTCTATTGGTCCCGTATTTCGGGTATGATCATGAATTAGTTTGGTCGAGTTTGATATATGTCATACATAATATATATCGGTTTTATTGTATATTATCTTAGGTTTGTTTATTTCCATGTATAATAATTATGATATTACAATATATAATCAATGATGTTATTAAAAGGACGTACCCGATTTTAAGGGGTTTTGAATAGGCAATTTCAATGAAATTATAAATAAAATGAAAATCAAAAATTTTTAGTTATATTTAAAAAAAAAATTAAATATAGTCATGTGTCAGTACCATTTTTTATTGTTATGTTATCACGGTATTTATTTTGTTAAAAATTACGTTCATGCTCTATAACTAGGTACAATTTTTCTCTGTAAAATCGCAGAATCAACATTTATACAAAACATGAAAGATGAGAACATTTACTATGTCGTAGTGTGAAGTTTTTTCAATATACTTTTTTGAAAACCTAAAATCCGTGATTGAAAATATTGTGAAATTTAAAAATTTAAAAATAATTAAAAACATAAAAAACAAATTTTAACTAAAAAAACTCCATGCTACGGCATATTAAATATTTTCATCTTTCATATTATTTATATATATTGATTCTTCGATTACAGTAGTGTAGCATCCTCTTAAGATTGTCACGATCTCGAGCACGCCGTTAACGTTATTTTTAATAATTCATATAAAATTTGGAACTTACACATTTTTTTTTTTAAACAGAGGGGGATCATCAAATATATGCTGACGTAATAAAGCAGGGGGGTCGGATATTTGTTGACAAATGCTGACAAGGGGGAGGAGGGGGTCTTAATAGACAAAAATGTGCTGACGTAATACTTGAACGTCCCCAAAGTTCCAAAAGTAAAAAATGCAAATATGCAGGATTACTTTAAGAATTGGAGAACTACCAAAGAAAATAAGTTAGACGATGGTAGATTTATTGAATTTAGCAATGATAAATCTTTTCTTTCGGTTAGTGGGGTTGAAAGCGGTCCATTTCTAAGGAGTTTTGTATAGGCATTCTAAAGCAATCACGATAATCAATAAAATATGATAATTAGCGTGTGTGAATTCCCGGAATACCTATTATCTGTTAACGGACGAGTCGAGTACGTATTATAATACTTATATACCTACGACAATAATTTATTACCAATTACTATAGATATTATTATTACTAATCATTTTCTAATTTACTTATTTCACATTTTAAATCACAGCAACATCCGTCAAATGTACTGGCTCCAAACTATATTATTAATTATTATTATTATTATTATTATATTGTTTAGGTACTTATATTTTATTTTGTGTAGTATTGGCAGATTATGTTTTGTTCTATTATCGTTATCTAAACATAACGAAATCAGTGAAAAACATACACAATAATATAAAATTATAAAATGTATAATAAGTAATAGGTAAGTTAGTAGGTAGGTATCACGGTTATTTACATTGTATCTACTACGGTTAAACAGTGTAACCGTGGTAAATATGTATATAATATATGTATAAAAACAAAACATACGTAAGCAGGGCCGTCCTGAAGAAAAATTTTTAGGGATGTGAAAAGGTAAAAAAAAACAATATAATACTTCTCTTTAAAACATAAAATAAGTAAAATAAACACCTTTGACCGCCCCTCCCTCACCATCGGGACGGCCTTGTACGTAGGTAGGAAGATAAGATAGGTACATAATATAGGTATATTTATAAATATATAGACGTATATATTAACATGTTTTGAAATTGGGCAGCTGTGAACATTAGATATGGTGGTGTGGTAGATCGCTTTCTACGAGTATACTCGTAGATATATTATCTACGACCTTGACATATATACGTATATGTATATAGGTATAAATATCTATATATTAGGTACCTAGGTAATAGGTAGTAACATGCGCAATACGAATATTTTATTATAAATAACGTAGACATACACGGGGAGATCTTATATACCAACGGGGAAACACGACTTTTCATATAAGAGTATTATTGAGAGGCTGTAGATGTAAAACGAAAGGAAAATATTATATATTTTAAAAAAAACATCATTATAATACAATAAAAAATAGAAATGATAAAGGATCGTTTGTCAAATACTTTTATACGTTTTAAAATTGTTAAATGTTCATTTTTCTTACATTTTCCTTAAAATTGCCTATACAATACCCCTTAAAAACTAAACGTATGACGTTCTCTTATGCTTAAAAATCCAGTAATCTAAAAATATTAGTTATTATTGAAGCTATTATAATACAGTTACAATAGTCAATAGAGTGGCATAACTTCAAAATTTCGGACCGGGAGCGAAATTTTCAACGGGTCCCCTCGTCCAGGTATATATATATTAAGAAGATCTGGGGGGATGTATTCACTTTACTAAAGTTATTTTTTAAATATTATTGCATATTTTATTAAATACAAATTTTATAATTTCATAATAATTTAATTAATAATACATATTTATTACTAATTTAATACTTCATATTATGTACATACAAAAAAATCAGTAAATAGTTATACTTGTAACGAACAATAATTAAAATAAATATAATACTCAAAACTTAAAAAATTTTTCTGGACTTCGTATTTGCTTAAGTAGAAATAATATCTGACGTATTAATTTTTTTGACAATTTTCTTTTCTATTGATATTATTATACTTTACAAACAAATTTGGGACATCATACTTCGAAGATAGTTTTTAATTATTTTAGGTTTTGAAAAACTTCTTTCTGCACTTGCCACCGTTACTAGTATTGTCAAAAAAAGAAAACAAGCTCTACATAAATTTGGAAAATTTGACGCTATTAAATAATTATCTACATATATAAATTTGGCCAAGTCATGTACAGAATTTAATTTTGAAATTTGATTTTCACACGAACGTTGAATTTGTTTTGACTAAATCTATTGTTAAATCATTTTTCTAATTGTTTACTAAAGAGGTAGTTGAATGTTTAAGTTCATTTTCATTCATTGAACATATATTAATTGGTATTATTGAAGCAAAAAGTTTTATTACTTGATTCGTACCATTAAAACGGTGTTTGAGTTGTTCAATAATTATGTCCAGAGTACAATAGTAAATTTGTGTTGTAAAATAATGTTTAGCATCAAGGAGACGTTTATCGCTACTTAATTCATCAAAATATTTAGTAGTTTTTCATTTTCTTATTTAAGTGAATGTTGGCTCAACTCCCCGCGAAGTTCCTATTTGTTTAGCTTCCTCGAACACTTCTTCAAATTTATCACGCATTTCTTTTATTTTATTTAAGGCTGTTTTAAGCAGTTCGAAAGCTTTAAATAAGTCTATATCCGATTTTTGTAGCAATAGTGATACAATTTGTAATGAGTTTTGGTATTAAAATTGCATCAAATTTTTGAAAATAGTTTTGAAGACCTGGCACTTTATTTCGGCCCATAAGTGAAATATATGCTAAAAGTTTTGAAATATCTACGTAAAGCAAACTAAGCACTTTTAAACAATCATTTCGTGAAGACCATCAATTAGTATATAGTTCATCTTTTGAGCGAAACAGCCACAGAACTCATGAATTTTAAGTGTGCCTATCTTTTAATACTATTTGCAAAATATGAATTAAGGTATTTAAGTTTTTCGTAAAAATTTTGAATTTCATTAATATTTTTAACTGAGTCATTAATTACAAGATTTCAATTGTGAGCGGTGCAATGTATGTATAATGCAAGTAGCTGAGTGTGTTTGATACGTGCTTGTAATCCACTATAAACACCACTCACGTTAGTTCTTCCATTAAATCTAATCACTCTTAACTTTTTAATATCAATTTATTTTTTTCAAAATTATTATATAGTTGTTGTTCCATTTCATTACTCGTTTGGTCCTCCATAATTTCAAACACAATGAAACTTTCATGTATAACTTACTATGTCAACTGGTTTATTTTTTTTTATCATACATCACATTTACATAACGAAATATATGGCTTTGTTGATCAATTTTGGATATGTCTTGTGTTGAGTCAGAAATATAGTTAAAAAACGGAGCTTTTATTATTTATAGTAAAATATTAAATTTAACTTTTTCTCCTAGTGCTGTAATTATTTCATTTTGAATTGCTGGACTTAAATATTTTATGGTTCCTTTAGGTCTTTGGAGTAATTCCTTGAGTACTGGGTCGTATTTACCTAACAATTCGATTATCGCTAAAAATTTAACTTTGCTTTCTGTCTCGTTATTTTCTCTGTGGCCACGAAATGGGATATCTTCAGTTGCGGGTATCAACGTTGTAGTTATAGTTCTATCCAATACCCATGTTGAGGCCTGAATATTATAAATTATAAGTTTTATTTATCTATAAATTAATTAGGCTAATCGAAAATATTATTATTATTTATTTTAACAGTCGCCGTCGTCACCGGTCGGCCACACACACACACTCACACACATTAGGTACTTTTAAGTCCATGTTATATCTTATTGTGAATTATTGTTATTAAAATTATACTAAATTTGATTATGTACCTATCCAGTCCGCAGTCGTGTGCCACACTACCGTTGTCGTACGTTCGTCGTATGCATAGTAAATTGTTTCGTTCGTCGACCGATATACCTATAGTGATGCATAATTTTAGCTCAAATAGCTGAATAATTTGTATCATATAGTGCTAAATTGCCGAATCTAATATTTGTGCACTGTATTACCATGTCTATAAGTCATATTGGCTCTAATAGCCAATGTATAATATTATACCTATCGTGATGTATATTGTGCGCGGTTCTAATAACTGCAATCGTATATTATCAATATCGCGACTGTATTGTGTTAATATAAAAACTGTGACTGTGTTAATTTAAAAAACTGCGCAATCCTGTGATTTATATTATATTATTTGTGTGTGTGTGTGTGATTATTTATTTATTTACGATAGGTACGTAGCGGCTGGCCAGTCTGCGTGCGTCGTAATATTTTTTAAGTACTTCATTACTATAATTTATTTATTTATATTGATCATGAGCCGAAGGAGCTAACCATATATGTTCATTTATCACTTGTGAATAATAACGCCCTAAGCACGAATATTATTAATTTGTTGAGCCAGCAGGACTATTTTTTATATATATTAATTTTACTGTATTTTCGTTTATGCTTAGTGTCGATTTAATTATTCTTTGTGTTGTTGTGATTTTTATTTATTTATTGTTTTATTTGTACCAGAAATACAAAACATCTTAAATACCATATACCAGAGTTACCATTTTTTATTAGTAGTAACCTCTTTCTCCTTTTAGTTTTAAGTACACATTGCACACTGGATAGGTACATAATATACATTTAAAAAATAGAAAAATTTAGTTGTGTCCGGTGTGCGCGTAATATTAATTTACGCTACCGGCCCCAACAACCCGTTTACAATAATTTGGTTCATCCCTAATTTGCTTTTCATGATTTCCGTTGACTGTGCTATGATTTTGAAACGAATAAAAGGCCATACATGCCATTTTATGAGGTATAGATTTTTCATGTCTTACAATTCCTCGTGATGTATGGGCCCAATCATTAAATCCTCGTATTCATTCTTGGTGCTTAATACTATTGTCTCCAAAAAGACAAGGTCGGTAGTAACATTTATGGAGCTCTGGTGAAAAACAAAGCCACGATCGTAAATTACGCAGTCCAGCTTTTGATACGGTGTAATAAAATGACTTCGTCAAAACATCGTCCACTCGTGTTACGATTGAAAGGACGAGGATACGAGGATCATGTTCAACAATACTTTTTTTTTGTATCTACACCCAGAACTGGTTTTTGTATATAATTAGCTATATCAGTAGAATACTGTTTTGTGCAAATGTTTTCTATATTTTTACTTAACAATATATCACAATCATCAGTATTGTTAATATTTTGACGAATATTGGTAACATTATTTTTTTCGGAGTTTTCATGTGATATTTTAAGAACATTTTCTGAAGTAGATTCAACTATTTTTTTGGAATAACTGTCAAATTTTGGCAGTATTACCATGTTTTAATTTTTGTTCTATTATTTTTTTGCGCTTTTGTGTTCCACTCATAGGTTTACTCACTTTAAAATACAATTTTTTAAAAATTATACACTTGAATAACAAGTGTTCAATTAATATTGAATACGGCTGCACGAAAATAAAATCAAAAATAAAATCAAAATATATGCGATTGTCACCGACTGATCGACTATTACAAAAATTACGAACCAACTAACGAATAAAGATTTCAAATAATATCAAATCAATAACGTAATGATTAATATAAGGATTAATGACAGATGGTCAGTCTATTAATAAATATATGCTAGGAATAAAACCCAACGATGATAAAACTACAAAACTCATATTGTTTACGTTGATATAATAATATTCATACTCATGCGGGCTACAGCATAGTATAAAAATAATGATAATTTACAATAATTTTGAGCTATAAAAAATAAAATAATAAGTTTAATAGTATATTATAATAGGAAAATACAGTTTTTATTAATAATTAATAGAAAAAAATTGCATTACTTCGGAGTTCGGGCCACTATGTGAACGGGCCCGGGTGCGACCGCACCCTCTGATTCTTCTTAGTTACGCCACTACAAAATATCATAATAGGAAAATCTTTTCTATTGGTATACGTAATCTTTTCTTGGCTCAATAAGTACATTTAATGATATTTTAATAAATTATAATGACTATTCAATAATAAAATTTGACAATCTATAAATGATAGTTTAAATTATTGTATTATGAAATATTATCTATTAAGTACCAATGTTATTAATATCAGAAAACTAATACAAAATATTTAATACCTGTACCTACTTACGTACTAATATTACGTTATGAATTGTGATAACTCAAATTCAGCTAAATACAGAAATACTTATTTTTAATTCACATTTTACTAATTTATTGTATTCATTTTAGATTATTAATTTATAAAATATACTTATTTTATTTATTTCACTTTATTTATGTAATTATGACATTAAGATTATGTGCCTATATACATTTCTCTCAATAATTACAATATTAAAAATCATATAATCTTTTATACAATTAATTTTATTATAATATCTTAACATAATAATGTTAATATTTTTAAAAACCAGCTTCTAATAAAGCATAGTTTAACTTTGCTTTAATTTTGTTTCAAGGTTCGTTTTTCTTTTCTTATAAATTATTATTTCTTGTTTTTTAAAATTAAAAAAAATACCAACTTCTATATTTTCGATATGAGATTTAAATTTAAGACGCAGTGCAGTAGAGAAATACCTAATATATAATCATGTAATGGCTGTAAAAAATTATGTACTACTAAATTTACTATATTTTAACAAACAACGTAGGTGGATACACATTTTAAAACTATGAAAATATATTCTTAAGTTTTCAAATAACATTCTGATAAAATTTGCTGACATAATATAGCCTGGCTTATTATAAATAAAACTTTTTATTGGTGTTGGCATGACAAAATCTATTTTGTCATGGGTGTTGGTATATAATATAGGTATATGCGTATGTATTTGAATGGTAAATATTATTGGTTTTATATGATATTAATTTGTTTAATGTTTTATTAAAATATAAAATTCGGAGAATTAAAACTAATAAATAGCATATTATAGAAACAGAAACAGTGTGTAAAATCATTAAGTTAATAAAAAGCATATATTATAATATTAATTACTTAAAAACAAATTTTATATTAATAACCACAACAACAAAATTTAAAGGAAGAACTATAAATAACAATAAAACAAATATTATTTATATCTCTCTTGTAACCAACTCTAAAAACTCGTAACTGTATACTATAGTAAATACTAACGACTCTCCCTCCCCTTAAATCCATTTTAGTTTGGACTGAAGAAGGAACAAACGAAGCACAATCGAAAGCCATGTTTATTTAAAATATTTAAGATTGGGGTGCTAGCACTTTCACAGCACCCCCACCGTAAATCGGTTTTAAGTTGGGAACAAAGATGGGACAAACGAGAATAAACGAAAGTTCCGGGTTTGGTTAAAAATCTCAAAGGTGGGGGTGCCAGGGAAATGCACTCCAATTTAATCACCGTTAAATGAATTTATCTTTCCATAAATATTTGATGCATATAGAATACTATTTACTTGTAAGAGGACAGTAGGGAAGTATAAATAATTTATTGTGTTTTATATAATCATCTCCACTCTCTTAAAAAAATATATATTAAGTTATTTATAAAAGTAAGTCCCTATATATTTATTAGAAATTAATGTATCAATAATTATAACTATATATTGTTGTTTATTACAATATTTTAATAAATTCACATACAATAATGTCTACGCAATGTTCTAAATGTCAAAGTGATCTTTCTCGTAACGAAAACTCAATTGAATGTAGTAAATATAAAAATTAACTTATTATTAATAAACTTTTTTTTTTTGTGCTGGTTATTCAGAAATTAATTTAAAAAAAATCGAGTCAGAATTCTAAATCGCGTTTTTTTACTTTGTATGTCAGAATGATATTACAAATAACAAACCCTCTGAAACTAATAACTCAAAAATATTTGAGTGTATATTACTATATTTTATAGTGGTATTAGAGGCAAAAAACACGAATTGTTAAGTTCATATCTAACAAATAGAATTTAAGTAGTTAGGGTTAATAACTCTTTAAGTACTCCATCAAAGGTTCAATGTGGTGTGCCATAAGGTACGGTTCTGGGACCTATTCTTTTTATTATCTACATAAATGGTTTGCTGAATCTAAACATAAATGCCAAAACTATTTGCTATACTGATGATACTGCTATTTTGATAAAAGACAGTTCAGTTGATTCATTTTTTCTTAACTTAAATGTTATTATAAATAAACTTAAGGCTTGGTTTGATAATAATCTATTAGAAATAAATCTAAATAAATTGAAATACATTTATTTTAGCATAAATCATGAAAATATAGATCCTAGGTATAAAATACTCGTTAGTTCATCAAACAATCATAATATATCCAATATAAATTCTACTGTTTTACAATCTGTGAATAAAATAAATACATTGGTATAATGTTAGATAATAAACTTAAATGGGATAATCATAAATATATATATACTTTAACCAATACAATGCGTAAGTTTTTTATATATTCAGTAATGTTAAAAATATATTTAATATACAAATAAAAAGACTTATATACATATCACTTGTTTAAACAATATTGAATTATGGGATAACTGTATGGGGTCAGGCATATGACTCATATAAAATTTTTTTTAAATCAACTGTAAGTAGCCTAATTAAATTTTTGTTAAATAAACCAAAATATACCAATAATGATTATGTGTACCGGGAACTAAATGTATATAACATCAAAGTATGTATAAATAAATACCCAGTTTCTACAAAATAATTTGTTTTTATTTAACAAATACGTATTTCGAAAACAATGTTTTCATCTTCAGTGTTAAACAACTACTGAGTAGTACAGAATCATCTTCTGTACTA
>JAIPRL010004870.1:0-35326 GCA_025469235.1 Pemphigus obesinymphae | reverse complement strand
GCTTACGCATTAAAAAACTATTATGAAAATCGAAAAATGACCTCTCAAAAGTACCAACTAGATGCAATTTGCTACCGGAAACCGAGTATGAGTGTAAAGATCGGAGCACTCCTTCTGGTAGTAAATTTGTTAACAGAGAAAAAAAAAAAATTAACATCATTGTAAAACCACTAGCTCCCTCATCGCTACGCTCAGAATCTAAAATATAGGGGTATCAATGTGTTGATTAAACGTAAATGTTGATCTTGTTAATGTTTAACTATTGAAGTTTCAAGATTGATTGATTATTTTGTATTTTGTTTAAAATACAATTTTAATTTATCGGGTACTAACTCAATAATATTATGTAGGAAAATTGACGAATTTTTAAAGATTTTTTTCAATATACCTATAATATAGAGTGCTATTTTTTGAAAAATTATTATTTTTCTTTCAGAATAAAAAATTAATAATAATTTTGAGTCTGTTAAAAAGTTCAGTCACCAGACACTACGTGGAGGTTGATTAATAAAGAATAATGTACCAAATAGTTTACTTAAAGTACCTATTTTATATTATAATAAATCTAGTTAGTATTTATAGTCAGTTGTACAAATATATATAAGTTGTATGTAAATTATACACTGTATATAGATAGAAGTTTTTCTTCTAATAAGGAAATTACTGGAAAATTCGAAAAATGCTATGTATGAAGTACCCTGTAGAACCGATTTTCCGTCGATATCATACCAACGCTAAAAATACTTCTTGACTCCTTCTGATCGAAAAGTATTGTTAGGTATAGATTAAAACTATTGTACAATCAATATCTTCCTCGGTCTGCTTAGAATCTAAAAAGAGAAACACTATTAAGTTTTTTTTTTCTGTACATGTTTCAGAGTTAGAAATTGGTAAATTTTTTCTTTTAATTAAAAATAATTTATTTAAAGTTAGTTACATTTATATACTTTTCTTTAAAAAGTCACTTAAATTTATCTTTTATTTTAAGTCTGAGTAATAGAATTGATTGAGTAAACAGCTATAAACCGTTTACATAAATTCAAGATTAAATTTAAAAACAAGTTTTAATGTATGTACTCTGGAAATATACATTTAAATAATGAATTTATTTTCTAAGATATAAATTATAAATTGTTAAATCGGGTTCGAAGAATTGTATACTTATAAATTACAAATTATAATGAACTTGAAAAATAATTAATTTAATAATATTTTATAAATTATGGATACAATTGATTTTAAAAATAATGACTATAAACTTTTTATAAGTACCTATTAAAAAAGAAAAGTTCCTATGTAATGCAAATATATTAATTCAATTGTTAATTTATAATTTTTATAAATATATGATACTAGACAGAATACTCGATTCTGTTTAGTATTTTAATTTTGTATGCATTTTCCACGCCTATGATGAAATATATTGTTATTATCACTATACTATTATAGAGATATATCATAATTAATATATATTCCAAAAACAACCGCAAAACTCGAAAAATTTTAATATTTTTTTATTTTATTATTTCTATTTCCTCTTCTTTAATATGTTATAACTCTTAACTCTTTAAAATTATTAAAATCGTTATAAATGTTTCGTAATTAGATAATCTATATAATATCTTAAAATTCTGAAAGTTTGTTTGTTTGTACAGAATACAAATCAAAATGTTTCAACCAATCGACACTAAATTTTCCATTTTTTCGTTATCCAGGTCAGGTTAAAGTAACAATTTGAAAGAATTCCATTGCTTTGAAAGGAAATAATGTAAAAAAAACGTTGTTTGCATTTTTCTTTGTAAAAAAGTTCTTTAACTGATCTGATTATTTTCTTTCAAGGCGACGGATTTTTTTCAAAACAAACAAACAAACTTTTGGATTTATACATACGATATTAAAAAAATTGCAACGTTGCGTCTGTCTGTTAATGTGCTTATAACCGAAGAACTACTGATCCGATTCTTTTGTTTTTTTTTAGTTTATAGATATGTTCCTTGGCCAATTTATATTATATAACGTTAGGTAATATAAGGAATAAGCAGTGACGATTTTAGTGCGATTATCTTGAGTGTACATATGGACTAATGAAAGTCCCATATGTTTGTTCGGACTTCAGTGTAATATAATCCGAAACTATATTGACTCGATTTATTTGCATTTTTTTATTTTGAAGATAATTTCTCAAAGAACAACAAGGGCATAGTTAATTTTATAAAGTCGACCTTTAGGCATAATCATATTCAGTATAGAAGTGTTTTTAAACTATAAATTCAAAACCAAAATACGTGTAATAATATTATATTATAGTTTTAATTTATCATTAAATTAGAAAACAATTAGATTTAAAAATTTACAAAATATTAAAATATGAAATATACAAAAATAGATATAACATGATATTATTGTAAAATAAAATACGGCTCTTTTATTAATAATTTTGGAGGTATGAAGATTAACATGTGATTAAAATCAGTAAACTATCGGTTAGTCATAGAAACTAGGGGAAACTCAATAAATATATTTTCTATGAAAAAAGCTTTTTTTTAAATGCATTTTAAATATACTATAGCTGTTATTCCCGCCTATATGAAATGTACTCAGAATCTAAAATAAAATCATAGTTTGTTCCTTATTGTATGATATTATATAGACTGTATGTTTTTTAATACTCTTTGGTAAATTTTTGGTAACTTTTATGATTACATTTAATCACTAGGTTAAATTATTTTCAAGTTTTAATCTCTAATTTAATTATAATATTTTCACAGTTTTAATATTGATGATACTAGTATATTAATATTGATTTAGATTCCTTGATGGAAATTAGTATATTTCAGTTTTAAAACGTTTCCTATAAAAAAATGTGTATAACTTGTAAGTATATTATTATAGACGTAAAACAGTTTTTGTTTTTTAATTGGTCACTCAGAAGCATTTAGTTTCAAGTCCACGCAGTCTTTATAGGTCGTGATAATCAAAAAAAGTCAAATTAAAAACCAGGTATTTTATAGGTGGGTCACGAAGGAAATAATTTTTTTTTAAATCTGAGTCGAATATATATATCTATTCACGAAATATTTGGCTACTCAGGATCTTTCCTAATAATATATAATATTTTATTGTAATCTAAAATTAAAACAGAAATAAAATAGTTAACTATCTCATTTTGAAATCAATAAAAAAAAGTAAATAAATAAATAAATAAATAAATATATATATATATATATAAATATTTTTCGTTTACGAAGTATGAATTATATTACTAAATAAATATATATGTGTTGTGTTTATTATATTTTTCTAAAAACAAATGATGAATACCTATGTGTTTATTTGGGATTTTTTAGAACTAGTACTCGTAACAAAAACGGAAACTTCCACTTGGTCTTAATTATTACACATTATTTAAGAGTTTTATTTTATTTTTCCATAGGTGTAGTTTACTACGAGTACTAATCTTACTGTAGATTATATAATTGCACGAGGGCTTGCAAGCGATTGTAATCAAACATTTTTTTTTGTTTTGCACAATAATGTATGTGCGCTCACGTAAATAAATCTTCGCCTAGGGACGGGAACGTATCTACAGTTTTATTTTAAAGAGGGTTCGTTTTTAAAATGTATAAAAGACCTATTTTATAAAATACAAAATATTAATATTAACTAAGCAAGCATACCTATCTATCTATTATTTTTATTCAGGTAATCATAAATCAAAATTTTTGCGAAATGGAGTATTATTTGTTAGAATATATTGTACTTAGAAAAAACGAGTACCTATTATTTAAATTTAGAAATATTAAAAAAAATGTATAGAATTATTGTAAATTTCGGGTATGGGGATGGAGGAAACAGATTTTATAGTCCCATAAATATCTATAGGGAAATAAAAGAACATTGTGTATCAAAATTCAGTAATCGTTTGATGACATTATAATTTAATAAATTTTATTACGGAAATAACGAATAGCATTCTTTCATAATGATTTTATTGCACGTGTACATTTTTGACATTCTGGACCTATACTTTTTTTTTTCAGTGACCACTCAGATTTAATTCATTCTGAGATTAGTGGTTTATCTACAGAATAAGTTAAATCAGAATTGATACTATCGAGTGGACTAAAATATGTCTGACATGTTGAAAATGTAATTTAGCGTAGTTATATTTTTTTGAAACAATTTTAAGAATAATGTTATCTATACAAAATATAATATATTATGTGGATACCTACATTTTGGTGGGTTATTTAAAAAATATATATTTCCTGTATCCAAGAGAAATCGTTAGAAATGTATTTAAGAAATATTAAACTCAATAAACCCTTAAAAATAGATATATTAATAGACCCTTGAAAAAACTTGAAAAAATAATTGAAAAAATAAGAATTTTCATTATATCTATATACCTATTTTACTTATATGATTGATATTGGTGGTGTTTTTTCTTTATTTGCAATTTGTGTTATGCCTTGCAAAATTTACGAGTATACCTACCTAGATAATGATTATTTTAATTATAATAAATCTGTATTTTAATAATAAAAAAACAATGCACGTTTGTTTACATAATATATATATAATATTAAATATAAATCGATTGTCAAAGATCCATTTATTATTATTAGTATATTATGGAACACGAATAAATATATTGAACTAACAAAATAAATACGACCGGTTTTTGCCTAAAAACTCGATCGCTATGTGTTTACGTGTTATAAGACGTTAAATATTTTTTCAAAGACTTCATAATACCTATGGTTGTATTTCATCGTATTTCCATCGGGTAACTTCGGTGTAGTGTCAATACCTAACTAAGATGTTAACTTTTGAAACAACGACTTGCGGGATACAGCTATGCCAGTAGCGGCTCATGGGTGAAATATCTGGTGGTGCACAACCAAAATATACTACGGATTAATAACAAATATATTAACAATATTATATTATGTTATCTTCTCTTAAATGTCCATATAATAGGTAGATACTGTAATAACGAATGTGATGTAATTCATTTTATTAAGAACATACCTACATTCATATAAAACATAATTCAACTTACCTTATGCTTCTATATAATCTAGATAAATGATATCCTGGTAACATCTGAAAATGGGTAGATAATAACTGTGTAGTTGGCGGTTCAAACTAGTTTTTGTGCCATAATTTACAAGGTGTATTTTTCACCGGATAAGGAATAAAATAAAACTGCGCATGTGTAAACGGCGCATCATACATGCATTTTTCAAATGTGCGCAACGGACAGCGCTGCGGTAGCCTCGTGACAGTGGCAGTGACGGAATACCACGCAGCGGCCGCCGAGGCGTCGCTTTATATATATCAGGGATGGGCAACTCAATGTAACTCGAGGGCCAATTTTTGAAACTTAAAATGATTGCGGGCCAAATATAAAGTTGATTTTTTTTATTATTATGTGAAACAAATTCATTAATATATTTTATGCTTATGATATGAACTAATATATCTAAGTTTAATATTATGTGTATTATTATTGATAATTTTTCCGAGGTACAATTTAGGCTATTTTACTATATTTGAAGCAATTCATAGTAAACTTTTCGATGATAAAAATGTCGAAAGACAGTCCGGGCCGGATAAAAAGAGACAGAGGGCTGGATGTGGATCACACATAAGTAATTATTTTTTTTAAATAGACTTTAGCAATAATTGCACACCACCCACTTGAACATCACGAGCCGATGTGCATTAACTAAAAATCACCTGTGTAGCGTCCTCTTAATAATTATTTCTTTTATACATTATTTATTAATCATTAAATAATGTATATAATATACATTTTTGTAGTTAGAAATAATGACTTTATTATTTTAATTAGTATACATATTAAAATATAATAATATCGTTAATATTCTGCTAAACAACGTCGAAAAATTCAAAAGCGTTTATGTGTTAGACAAATATGGAATCATGTTCTTATTTACTTTTGGGCAATAGGTACTAGTGGAAAGCATTCCAGTTATCAATGTAGAGTTCACCGGTCCTGTCAATATTATTTTCTTATCTATGATAATGAACGCGTTCAACTTCTTATAAGTGTTTATTCTGATTTCACTAATTCTATAGTTTATCTTTGTCTAGGGCTAAACAATATACCTATAGTTAAGTCAGTAGGTCTGTGTATATAATATTTGTTCAAAACCAATTCCATAAAGTAGGTAGGTATATTAGTAACAATAAAACCATAATATAGTTAGGTTGGAAATAGAATGAAAATAAATAAATTTCGAAATTGACTTATGATATTACGAGTATATAATATTATATATATAGTTGTTTTATTATCGTGCCCAGCCTCAGAGATATTGTGCGACGAATACGAATAGGTACTATACCGGACGGATCACACCCGAACGTTGTGTCTATTATCTCTATTTTTCCTTTTTCCCTCGCTGATAATATAATAAATTATATAATATTATATGCACGAATGGTATAAAAATGGTGATATTCACGAGGGACTGTAAAAAAAAAAAAAAGACCAAAAAATTACTTACGATTTTATTTTTTTAACATTATAGGTACAAGTATATATCTTAGTACTACGTGTATTTAATATTATATATTTATTTATATTATATATGTGCGTGTATACTATATAATATGTATATTGTATACATATTGTATTGGAAAAATAAAACGTTGTATACTGTATATATATATAATATTTATATAGGTACATAGCTGCGAGGGTTTTGATATTATTTTGTATAAAAATATTTTTTCACCGTCGGTTTAACAACGTAGGCACACAATAATATTATAATTTACATTTCTTGACCAATAAAACTTTGAACTGCACACGCATATATTATGTAGTTGTGATATAATAATATATTATTTGATAATACATTGAAGGTGTTGTGGATTTAGTTTATAATATATAAAGGTTCTAAATCGTATTTTTTTTTTCAAAATGCAATTTTTTTTTTTTACATAAATGCCTTTACGAATGAAGACACGTTTTCGTATCAAAAAATTTGAATCCCTGAGTGCATTATACTAACTTATTATTATCATACCAATATTTATTGTCTATCTATATAGTGTCTTCTTCAAAATATATTTTTTTTAATTATAAAAAGCAATTTCATTTTAAATATTTTTGTGACTTTTAATTGACAATTTAATTGCGATCAACTTACGGGTCGTGACATTGGGAGCTTGGGGACTCTAGCTTTAACCGATATAACAACCATGAATGAGCAATAATTGTTTAAATTATTAAAATTTTCATAGTTTTATATATTATATACTTATGCTAACCAACATATGCACTATGCAGCCATTTATACTATCAATTTACATTATGATAATACGTATATATAATTAAAAACAAATATAAGAGTTAAAATTTACAATATTATGTTATTATATTATACTTTATCTTCCAGTTTTGTTGGTTCACGAGTCACATTCTTATAGCACGCGATAAACAAATACATAACCACGGAAACTTGTTAGCAAACATTTTTCAAATCAAATGAATAACAGTGTTAATGTCATTTCATTTTATTTGAGGATCTTAAATCTTGGGTTATACAAAAAACACAATAATATAGTTAGGTTTATATACCTACAGAAAATAAATTAGGTTCTGCATTTATGTAAGACTGTATGAGCACAAAACCAAAATTTTTCTAAAAATTCTTATACTTTATCATATTATTTAATTTGTACATTTAAAATTTAGGCCTTATTTATTTATAAACCAAATTGTTTATTTTATTATAAAAATAACAGGACGAGCCCAAATGATAAAAGTATATATATATACAAGATTACAAAAAAAAAAAAAATGTGCATTAGGGAAACACATTCAAACTAAATTTATGAAAGATAAGTCATTGTAGGAAATGCGTATTAAGTGAATAATTACGGAGTTGTTAAGGAAATTTGTAGAAGAGTGGGGAGTATAAAAAATGACCGAGACACATATATGATGGATTGGAAATTTAAAGTTAATTAGGGATAAGTAAGGAGAGCCAATATAATTAGAAAGAATGTTTGAAAGTAAAATAAATTTTAAACCATTGAGGTTCGATGAATAAACTATAAAAGCTCAAGAGCTTTGCAACAGATTTCTTTGATTTATTTATCAGAAAATAGGTTACGGGTGAGTGTAAAACTCGAATCACGTATAGAGTCATCAGTAGATTTAATTGGAATATTATTATTACAATAAGTTAAAATAATGGGTACCCGGAGATGGAAGAAAGTCATGATGGAACATTTGGGAATGAGGGAAAATTCAAGAAACTCATTCTCACTCTTTGAATATCAGCCTGAAGTAAGAGAAGAATCGGAAGTAGAATTAATATGGAGGAATATTTTTATGCCATCAGCGAAAATTATTTACTTGGCATGACGGAGAATTAATGAAGCAGAATTAACGAATAAAGCAAAAAAGAGTGGAGATAAAACTGTGCCATTAAGGACTCCAGATGTTGTGGAAAAGAGATCAAAGATGAATTATGGGTCAAAACAAACGGAATCCGATCAATAAGATAAAATGTAGCCAGAAAAATAATGGATCACTAATACCAAGGAGGAGTAATGTTTTACTCAGGAGTATGTGATCAATACTATTAAATACCATAAAGAAATTGGTATAGATCACATCAACTTGGCTGTGTAAACGAAAGGAATTAAGTATGAAAGAGGATAGAACTAGATTGTATGTATCTAATGGTAGAACAGATTGGAAGCCATGTTGCTTATCGAGCGCAGGACGAATAGCATTAAGAATAATTATCTTGAATAATTTGTAGAGGTGACGTAAGATAGTAATAGGGTAATCATTGGTGACATAAGACAAGAATTTTGGTTGGGAGATTGAAGTGAGAAATGAAAACATTGAAAGAGGAAGATGAAATGCTATAAGAAGAAGGTAATAGACAGAGTAAAACTATTTAGCGAATATATTTGCTGAGTTTATATTGTTAAAACTATTGAATTATAATATACAACATTGTGCGGTATAGAAGGGGTAGATCTACTCTTATGAATAAAAGATTAAAAAGAACGAGGGTTATGTACGAGATAGGACTCAGTAAGGGAAATTAAATTATGATGGTTTTTTTTTAGATGGGAATTTATAATGAGTACAATAAAGAGAGAAAGAGACATAATCAAATAGGCAGAGAGAGGACTTATATTTGGCATGAGATTGATTTTTTAATAACACAAGTTTTTCAATTTACAAAAAAACCATTGGGAATCTTGGACTGGCGTACATTAAGTTTTGAAACAAAAGAGAGAATAAAGAAGTGTAATTCATCAAGGAAAGCAGACATCACGTCTTCAGAATTGAGTGTTAAAAAAGTAATTTCCCAATTAAATGAATTAAAGAAATTGATAGCACGAGAATAATCGGCCTTAGAAAAATTTGAAAGATGAGAAATCAGAAGAGGTAAAGGAAGATAGAGTTAGTTTAAAAAATAATGTAAAAGTGCAGAATGATTAGAATCAGGAGGAACAGTAGACTCCAAGGCAGGGGCAACAGAGATAGATTTTTAATTCATAAATCAAGATCAAGAAGAGAGCCATGGGCGTTCAGAACATTAATAAATTAGAAAAAACCATGAAGTGAGAAAGTCTCAGAAATACAAAAATATTGAGAGTTAGTCGCATAATATTATATAAAAAGCCAGTGCATATAATTAGACTAAGAGATGTGAGATGCGATTATAATCTCCACACAAAACAAAAGAGAAGGATAGATAATGTTGTATGAGATCATCAACAGTAGACAGATGTGCCTTATAAATATCAATAGAACTGAAGGGAAGTATTACAAATATTGAAATTAAACGAGTCAAGATTAATCTGAACGAACAGCTGCTTAATTTTTTGTTCAGGGATGAATATATGAGAGGAAGGAATGTCTTTACGGACATCAATGAGTACACCACAATCTCTCTCGTAAGAAAAAATTTGTCGCATATCTATAGATATTGTAATGAGTTAGACCAAGTTCATTAGAGTGATAGTTATTATTTAGTAATGTTTCCATTAAAATTATAAATAATAAATAGTTAAAGCATGCAGTATTACTATTGAAATTAAAAAGTTTGGTACGTTGACTGTGGAAGTTTTGATAGAAGCTAAAGACGATAATATTGTTAAATGAATTAATTACACGCGAGTACGATGCCGAGAGGCGTTAGGGTATTTTTTGTTTTAGTGTATAATATTATTACAATTTTTTTTTGACAGTTATGTATAATAATATTACACAGAGCTCTGCTCAAAATATTTTTACAGAATGCAATAATTTATTATTGTTTTCAAGTTCAATATATCCATTATCCATTCCTAATATTCTACCCGACGAGCGAATTGATTTTAAAATTTTGTATTCTCCTTTTTATTTTTTGTGAATAACTTTTAGTTTTTATTAATATTATATCGAACTTTTGTCAGAATCGTTTTTCGAATATAATGATTTATCTTTGATTCCAAATTTAAATAATAATAATACATTACCTATTTATCTGTATTTGAATGAATTTTTTTTATAAGTAGTTTTATAATACATCTTAAAAATGTTGATTCATTTTTTTACCATTTGATTGTGATAATAATAATATAATTTATTATCAATACTTTATATATTTGTCAATATTTTTTGAAAACCCTGAAATTCAATAAATATTTACTTCCCCGAGTAATATTGATAGTAGAAACAGAAAACGAAAAAACAATATTAACGTAGTTATTATTTACTTTCAAAAATATATTAATTAATTCTAAATAAGAAATAAATTACTTGAATTTGAAGTACGTGTAACAAATAAATTTTCAAAAACAAATACTATTAAAATAATTCGATTTTCTAGAATATAATATTTTAGATTATAAAAAAAAACCATTTTAAGTTTACTTGGAAGTTAAACTATACCTGTGTTATCTAATAAAGATTGGATATAATCACTACAAAACGACCCAAGTGATTTTTTTCAGAATATTTTGATGTATCAAAATTAATATTAGACAAGTGTTGGAGTTTAATTCCTAATTTTAATTCATTATACTATTTGTTCCTTCTTTTTAATTGTTTATTATGAAGAATTATATGGAGTAATTTAATCTACAACCAATTATAAAATACTTGACGGAGTTTTAAAATTATAAATACAACCCTCAAAAATTAATAAAACGGTTATTGTATCTCCTACAGATTTATATCTTTCTCCAATTCAGTCCCTCTTCAGGTCGTGAGTTTTATCGTACGTTTATAATACGTTGATCTTATAAATGATGGATACTTAACTCTATAGGTCTAATTTATTATTTTTTGATCTCTGACATTGTTCTCTAACAGTGTCATTATATGCACTAGGTATTATTTTGATTTTAAACGTTAACCTTTTTTTTTTGTTGAAAACTTCCCTTCTTTAACGATCTTCGGATCCATTATTGTATCACCCGCATGACAATTAATTATTTGTTATTCATGCAAAAAAAAGTTGTAATATATTCCAAAAATTACCAAAAATGTAGAAAATTAAAATAAATCTCAATAAGGTGTTGTACGAAAATGAATGAATTTCCTTATATTATTATTTGTATTACTATCATTTATAAAATTTTTTAAAAAAGTCATAATTTTGTGGGAAATTTCATAGGATTCATTAAACATGTAAAAGAACCTAAAATATTATTATTGTATTTAAATGGGTTCTAGTTCCGGTTCTAGTTCCTTCAAATAATATATATTAAGTAGCTTTGAATTTAAATTCCAGTTCTCAAATTACCACCAAAAAACCGGTTCAAATACCGGTTATTTACGTTCGATACTAGTTCCTGGATCAGCTGTTAATATCGGAAAAATTTTACTTATAATAAGAAGGGATATTTCATTGTTTTGATTTACCTATAATTGATTTATCAAAATCACAATCTAATATATAGTTGGAAATTAATTTTAAATATTACCCCTATATACTTTAAGCGGCAAGCAATTCGTTGAATTGATTGTTTTGTTAAAAAGTAAAAGAAAAAAAGAAAATGAAAAACGAAATACAAATCAAAAAAAGGAAAGGACGAAGAACTATATTAATTTAAACCTTCTACTGCAGTAGCGCAGATTTAGTGTACCAGATAGAATGCATTCAGGCATTGACTCAAACGTACCGAGTTTAAAATGATTAAGTTCAGAAAGCTAAATGCGAATTCTTTGTAAAAATACGCGACACTAAACTTTTGAAATATATATACATAGTTTAATTAAAATCATTTACTGTATAATTGAAATGATTTTATTATTATTCGCATGATGTTTCCAAATCTTTTCCAAATCACTACAAATATTTTGCAAATTATATTTTGAAATGTGTTAGCCGTACAATATGCAATAAACCAAATGACCCACTTTCCCCTCGATTTTATCTGATCGATCATTCCAAATAAATGCAAATATTTTTTAAACTAATTGCATGCTGATTTAAGAAATTTAGAAATCGAATTTTTTTCAAGTTTTTTTTTTTGTAAGTTTTTCAAAAAAATTTGCCACCCTCTAGCTAAACTTGTCTGATCAATCCTAAACAATTTCTGATATTTGGGTGCATGAAGTTGCATGCCTGATCCTGGAACAAGTTTGTAAACTTTGAATTATAAAATGATTTAAAAATTAAAAAATTCAGTTTTCTATTCATTTGAAACAGCTGATCAGATAAAATAAGGAGGCTGGCAATTAAAAAAAAAAAATTCTGAAAAATCAAAAGTATACTCAAATAATTCATTCAGGTTCGAGTTTTTGATATATTTGAGTATTTGAATACATTATTAAACAAATTATTAGGTCATTTGGCTGTTGATAACTGTTATTATTTGGGTTAATAATGGTTAATACTGGTGTTGAGTAAATATACTTAACCAAGGAATATCTAAGATATTTTATCATTATTATTATTACCTACTTCAATTTATATTAATAGATTTGTCTATATAATTTCTATACAAATTTTATGACTGGGTTTTGGTTAATTTGGGGTTTTAAAAATAAAAACTATTTGGATTTTAAAGGTTTCAGATTTTTGCATTTTTAACAGGTTTTAGGGGTGTTGCGGGTTCAGGTTAATTCGGATGCCAAGCCTTTCCAAAAATAAAAATTTTGATTTGAAAATTATTCCAAGAATCAATTTGCAATTACATTTTTTACATCTAAGGTACATCAAAATGTATTTTGAAATACTTTTTAAATACTGTTATTTCAAAGTATTTATAAAATATATTTAAAGTACTAAAATCTATTCAAATTCGCTTACTTGAATACTTTATTTAAATTATTTGAAAAGTCTAAGTTGAAACATATTATTCTAACAATATTAGGAAGATATATCGAGTTTTAATGACTGGGCTGAGTTTTGAAGTATACTTATAATATATATGACTATAGTTATTCTGTAATATGGTCGCATGCATTGGCTTACGAACTAAAAAGCTATTCGCAGTTATTTATGAAATTAACACAGATGTTCCACCACAAAATAATTAGTTTCCCTCAACTTGTAATTATCATTTAGATCTTGAATTACTACCTAACTATGTATAATATACATAATAATATTATTATTGTATTATGTTGATAGTAGAATTAAAATGAAAATAAAAAAAAACATTTTTAGTGATACTATACAAAAAAAAGTAGGGTTGGGATTTAATGCACTAAAGAAATCATTAATGTGCTTAAAACTCTAAAAATACTTAAAAAAAGGAAATTATTTTAGAGTATAAAATTATGAAAGCTAATTAAAAATATAAAAAGCTTTTTGAAATACATATGTGTATTATAATAAAAATAAATGTAAATATAAGTATAAAAGCCTTTTCAGTAGGGGATAGAAGCACTACTACAATCATTGGTTAGAATACTGATGATGGATGTACCTATTGAATTCGAAAGTAATGATAAATTATTTCTTTCGATGAAACAATTTTTAGGTGTAGTATTATTTTCCGATTTATTAAAATTTTCCATTATTTTTGAAGAAATTCGGTTTAGGTGTTGTTAGTGTAGTAAAGTATTCGAATACGTATTTTTAATACTTTCGTAAAAGGTATTTGCAATATAAATACTTTGGTAAAAGTTTAACTCAATGAATTTACCTATATAATACAAAACATAAATACTTACGTAGATATTTATTTATACAGTTAGATAATTAAAAGATATAATATTAAAACCATTTACTCTTGCAATAAAGAAACATTTTAATTTTTAGAAATACCTAATTGTGTTGAAAATTAAGATATTATAGGTACATTATTTATCACTATTTGTGATTACCTTATTTGTGAACATGCTTTATTAATTTATTATAATATAGAAATGCAGTATATTATTTCATGTTCTTATAAATTGTATACCTTATAATAAAGTAGCCATAAAAAAAAAAATATATATATATATTTGAAATGTATTAAGTTCTTTCAAAATATGTGTTTGTATTTGTATTTAAATAATTTTTATAAATTATTACGTATACCATTTTAAATACTTTTTAAACATTTTATCTGTATTTGATCTTTTCATTTATCATTTAAGTATTTTTTACAACACTGGTAGTAGGTATATTATACTATTTTTCAATTTATTCAAATTTTTAGTAATTTTCTTTTACGTGTAAGACAATTGATGAGAAAATCTAAAATTTACCATTTAAAAATACCAACTACAATAATTTTTCTAACAGTAAGATTTTTTATAGTTTCTAACAGTAAGAAAAATTTGACATTGCTCATTCTATCCAAAAATGTACATACCTATCCATAAAAAACAAATCAAATTAAAAAATTGTATGAAAAATGTCTAAAAAGTGGTTAACAAGTTTCTATATGTTAACCACCTCCATATAGTGTTATAATACATATCTATTTAATGCAAATTTAAAGTTTTTGGTGTTATAATTTTCCAATTTATAAACATTTTCTGTCATTTTTGATAGTTTTTCTTTATGTTTAAAAAAACTACCGAGCAAAACAAAAATTTACCTGTATAATGTACATATTAACTAGAATGCATTTGCTATCAGGAAGTTGTATATCGGAAAACTCTTACTTTAATTCTTCTATCCCAAAAATTAGGTAAATACATACATAAATCATTTAAAAAATACGTATAATTGTAAAACTAATACAATACTCGCTACGCTTTGAATTTAAAGTTTGGAAAATGTCTGAGTAAATGAATTTATAAAGATATTTTGTTTAAAAAAACGGCAAGAACAACTTTGCTCGTCGGCTGATAGTATTGCACTTCTCGTATCAGACAAGATAATCTTGGTGGATGTTGAAGTTTTTTTTGAGTTCGAAAAAACCGATTCTGAGTGGAGCTTTGGTGTACGTATGATTACTGTTAGTTTTATATTATTCAAACATTCAGTATGTATTCACCGTAAGAAAAAACCTATTAATAAAAATGCATGGTTGCTTGGAAGGTTCTTTTTTTTGCGCGGGGGGGGGGAGAGGTTCAGGTTAACGGTTCAATGTTGCATTGAATAATTGAATCTATGCAATGTTGTATAAACCTTGAAAAATTTTTCAAATAAGGCCGACTGAAAGGTTTAGCAACATTTGATCAAACCAAATTTAATGTTTATTAAATGTTTATTTAATGTTAAACATTACATTTAAAGGTTGCATACAAGGTTTGATAAATGTTTAAACGTGTATTGGGGACTGTGTACCAAATGTATATTTTCTAATAATTTGTCTGGTAAAAATTCTAGTAAATTCATTGTTTTCTCCGAAGATATCAAAATTTATTTCTATGTTTCGGAGAGAATTTAAAAGAATATACGTGTCCAAAAGTGTATTAAATGATGACTTTGATAATGTTTAATTATTTTATTTAATTACGATGAAATTAATTTTGTAGACGACCCCGGAAAAAAGTTCGTGGTTGTTAGAATAGGTACAAAACATCTATAAGTAGTGAAAACAATATTATACCTAAAAAAATAGTGTAGGTACCTATCAGTAATGTTTGCATATTTGTCGATGACAAAATTTTATCCCCATTCACCGTGTATATAAGGCAAAATATATTTACCCCACGTGAATCGATGATAGTATTGAAGAAACAGGATATAATAAAAATGAAAGCATGTGATTTGATATACCTATTTCCGAGGATTGGTTTGTTTCTTGCTTTTTACCATCATGCAGATATTTATATGAGTCAAAAGTTATAATTAGCGATACTTTGGCTAGTAATTTATTATTAGAGGTAATTGAACTTTATGACGAAAATAATATTCAGTTTAATGTAACATATCTATGTCAACCTCTCGGTGTTGCTATTTTTCGGCCAATAAAAAGAAATGTTTTGGATACTTAATTGGAAAGACACACACTTTGACCGTATACCTAAATCTGAATTCCCAATGCTCTTTAAAGTCATAGCCAATAATGTAAAAACTATGACTGAAAATATAAAATCTGGATTTAAAGCCACTGGTTTATTTCCATAAAATAAATAAGTAATAATAGATAAGTAAAGTTCCAAGTTTACCTGCAGAATAAGATGAATAAGAGAAAATACTAATGCTTTTGTAGGTATAATATCAGATTTCAGAATACAAATAAAAGCAACAAAAAACCATAAAGGATGAAATTAAATGTATCGCCTGTAAAAGTATTAGATTAAAAGGATATAGATAAAGATAATCTCAAAAATCTCGAAGGCTCAATAGTAGAAAGTAAGGAAGAGGAATAATCTATAAATTATGATATTTACGTTCCTTCTACTATAGCGGAATGCAAATGAATAATGAGCAAATTGACGAAGAATAGATAATTGACAAAGAAGAGAATATTGATGAAGATGAGAAAATTGCTAAAAATAAAACAAAATTAAAAAAGAGATTTTATAATAGTAAAATATAAGTTGTCAAAAAGAAATATCTTGTATTATGGCTTGAGTCATAAAAAAATATGCTCCACTAGTTGAAGTTAACTTCCTCTGAAAGAAAACATAACTTTTACGGGATATCATATTTTAGATTTTCTAAGTTCTTGATAGATCATAAGTAATATAGAATATTGGTCCTATAAAATCGACGAAAAGAGAGTGATTAATTTTTAGAATTGATACAAGCAATTTCCAATAAAGTAAAAATACAGAACTTTATTGAAAAAAAAAAATAAGAAAAAGTAATTTATAATATTATATTAATTTTTTTTTATGAAACTTTAATTAATAAAACTCATCAGTCATCATAGTTTTTAAAAATTTAAAACTGTGTCCGGAGTTATCAGAAATAGAATAACTTCGATTATTTGGACATTTAAATGCATTTAAATTATTCTACTTTGCGGTACCTACATATCATTGTAACACTACTAAAACGTATAAATTCCTCCATGACTATGCTCAGAATTTAAAATAAAATATATAAAAAAAAAATAATAAAAATAAATATAAATATAATAAAATATAGTAAGTAATCAATATGATTATAACATTATGCGAAATGTTGTAGGTACTAAAATTTCGAGTTTTATAGTATCAACAACTGTAAAGTACATTTATCGTGGAACTAAAAAAAAAAATTCATTAACCGTATTAAGTAGGAATACTTATATATTACGAAAGTCGTACCACATAAATTATTATTTTTTACGAGTACTTAAAATAATTATATAAAAACGTCCTGTATACGAGTATAAATAGTAAATACTGTAGTAAATTGTGAGCTCTGCTAAAAATCCATTTCCGGATGTAATGATTTATTGTCGCTTTCAAAAATGTAAACCAAAAATATTTATTAAAGCACAATATTGGCTTGTAGCGAGCCAGGCGAGTGTACTCTCAACGTCCATTCTCCGTATACGCTGCATGTACCTACTCTTAACACGTATATTATAATAGTATTTATGTGGCTTAAAAAACAAAAAAATGCATTTATGACATAAAAAGTGTAAAAATGTCCCTAAGTTTTCTTTTAGATAATAATCGGTAGAATAATGCATTCATTTTGAGATACAATTTTTTTTCATTTAAAAATATTATAGAAATTTATTACGTCTTTCATTAATTTGTACAATTTTACCAAACAATATCGATAGGTAATAAGCAGAACAAAAGCACTAAGCCAGAATTTGTACTGTTTAAAAACCAAAACAGGAACAATCGTGATCAGAAATAAATCGAAAGTTATCAGATTCTGCAGATCAGTACATTCCATATAATTTGGATTATTGGTTTGATATACTATATCCAAGCATATGCTTTATAGAGGAAGGATCAAGGACCGTATATTTTATACGATAAATCAATTATCGTATAAATTGATACACAATTCCTCTATTTTCCAGCTTTTTAGCACCGATAGTGGTGCATAAATATTACTGATTTATCCTAAAATTGTATTCTAAATACACGCGTCACAAAATTTTTAAAAAATTTTGACAGATTGTCGAAAAATAAAATGTTCATGATATATTATAAAGTTTATATACTCAGTTCACTTTAAGAAGGTTCTCGTTTTGTGCATATTTGCTTACTTTTAGACCGACTGGCCTCACTTAAGTCTAGTTAAGTGCAGTTGTTCTGATGGCGTTAGACCAACGAAAGTTTGTGCTCAATTTTCTTTTTAAAGCGAACAGAGTTGGATAATGTATTTACCACATTGTTCGGCGGACTCGTCTCTTTTCTATAATATTATCATCAATATGCGATTTTATATTGCGAAATTTTTATTTGATTCCTTCAACCATAGAAACATATTTTCCATAATATTGTTGTTATCGTTATACACGAAGTATACAACCACGCATATCATTTATACGTGATAAACATTTTTTAGATTTATTTATTTTTTATTAATGATTATCTCATTTGTAATTCACAACGGTAGAATCTTACCCATATTATTGTTACTATACTGATTTATAAATATTATTATTTCAAGGGAACTACGCGACTTTCCGATTCATGGACAATATTGCTATTTGCAGAACGGAGAACAAGCGAAATAATCTCATTTACAATTCGACGACTATTATCCGTTTATAGTATACAGTATACACTATACAGTATATACTATACATATATTAATATTATACAAAATGACTAGGACAGATGATCGAAAATGGGAAAAAGAAAAAGAACAATTCACATCATCAGTTATACTCTATTGACGATTTATATTATTCATCGGATCGTTCATAGTTTTGAATTGTTCATATTAGTCGATACAAAAATTGTCGTACGCATAAGTCTGTTAACCAAATGGACACTGTGTTTCGAGTCAATTATTTCCAGAAAACACTTGATAAGCAAAAACGGGCATTATGGAAGAAAGAATGAATTTTATCTGGTTTTTTCCAGGATATTTATGATAATTAATTACTCATACTAGTATTATCACGTCTTCGTTTTAAATGCCACAATATTAATCAGAATATTATGCACGGACTAAATGAACGAGAATACCGAAGTATTTTCTAAAATATTCCATTTTGATTATCACATATATTATTGTCCGAGTGTTCCTTAGGCCGAAAGTGAAAAAAACACAGTCCATTTATGATCGTGCGATTAATACGATATGTGATTTTGTAAGCACATATGGATCTTATCCATTAGTTCCGGCATTTATAAATTTCTCGTGAAACGAACAAAACCAAAACTTAGTGAAGATTTAACGGCTTATTCTGTATATCGTGGCTTGCAGAGTAATTCAAAATATTGTTCCTTTTTGCAGAATTTTCAGGATAAAACGATAATAATACAATATAATATAGATAACTATAAGGACAGTTTTGCGATTATTCGCTTCGTATGAACTCAAAACAGTAAAAAAAAAAAAAAAATGATATTCAAAAGTTTATGAAATGCGCGGTGATTGTGTATTGTGATTCTTCTAAAAGAAAACAAAGTTCAGAAAAAAAAAAAAAAATAAATAAAACTAAAAACATTTCTAAGTTTTTCTGCCAAATAACGAGCCTCTATTTATTTATTAATTAGTGAAGGTATTTTCACTTCATTAGGCTATATTAATATTTATATATAATATAAAAATAAAAATAGATATACCTAATACAGGTACTTATTACGTATAGTTAAACAATTAAAGTTTAATGATACCTGACTTTCAAAAATCATGTTATTTTCTCTAGATATACGGTTTATTTATTAATAAATAAAATATTTGTAAGCGATTATCGAAAACAAAAAGGGTTTTTCTTAAAATCATATTTATATTGTAGTTTTTTTTTTTTTTTACACTAAATCGTAATTTACGCGAATCGTGCCTTCTTTAGAGGTTTAGTAGAATTTTATTTCTTCTTAATAATTGAAAAAACAAAAAAAATTTACAGAAGGAAAGAGTTTACAGTATGTTTTCAACAGTGACATTATTTGAAGGTTTACTTCTGCCTGTAATTTGAAATAAGCCGATTTTTAGCTGACTAAGCCAACCCAGTCATTTTCTAAGGCCAACGAGATAATAAGAAATTGACGGCAATCTCAACGGGTCACTAGTTTTTTCTTTATAACAACATTAAGATACCTAAACTCATAATGGGATTTTCAGAGGCCAGTGGATCATTTCTCAAATAGGAGATCTAATGAATAGGAGATTGATGCGATTAGTAATACGTCTAAATTGGAAAATCTAGAACGGATCCCACAGCTATTATAATATATAGATTTATATTATAGTTATGTTTAGAATGAAATGTACAGTATCTATATCATGTATAAGACTGTATTTCAGTTTTTGGATGAGTGTATAATTCTGTGAGCTTAGAACCAAAATGTTCTATGGCACAGTATTTTCGAATTATTTATGAAGAGATTTCTAAATTTCATAAGGACTCTAATGATGTATATCGATTCGAAAACATTTAATTTTTTTGTGAGTTGGTCAAAATGTGAATTAGTTCATTAGTATACAATAGCTTGTGTTAGCATACAGTTTTGGTACTATTTTTTGGATTATATAGAAGTGTTTTAAATAAAATAGAAGTTGCTTAAACTTCGTTCTTTTCTGGTAATATACCTATGGATTACCCATATAATAATAATAGCTGAGAACTTTGATATGAAAAATTAAATACAAAAGTAGAGTGGTGCCATATGTGTTGTTATTATCTATTATATTTAGTAAAGAAATTATAGGACATCCTTATACTGATATTACATCAGGTCATGTTTTCAAAAAACAATATTAGACATGATAAACTAAGGTAAATTATCACGGTTTTGAAAAGACCTGCAGGCAAATTATCATTTTATGTTGCTATCATTTTAATGAATGGAATAAATTAACCTAATTTCGAATCATGGAAAACATCATAATACTCCTAGAAGAAAAATTAATTCATTTCACTTAATTACCAATTATTTGGGAAAAGTAATACGGCATCAGTGTAGAAGATCTATCAATTTCATTATTATATATGAGTGCTATACTCAATTCGGAAATTATTGTTTTCCAGTAATGTCGGTTTGTTAGGTTATGGGTTAAAAATTTCTCTTTGTTGTTGATATTTGATTTTTGTCATTATTTACAGAAATTCGTATGGTATAAAAAAAATGGAAATATAGTTGGGTACTTGCAGTTCCTGAAATATTCTAATTTGTACACAATTGATAAATTTTTTTCTTTAAATGACCTTTTTTATTTTTCTCATCAATATTATAATATGTAAAAATGTATTATGTAATAATATACAGACACGGACTATGCACGGTACACGGTTAGTGAGGAATACCGTCTTTACACCCCTTAAAGTGTTCGGAGTATACTAAATCGATTTATTGCTTGCGTTGCCACCCATTAGTTTTTTAAGGGATTTTATAAAGGCAATTTTTATGAAATTTTAAGAAAAATGAAAATCCAATAACATAAAACATTTTAATATATTTTAAAAGTAGTTTTAAAATATTCTCGTGTTAGTACCATTTTTTTTGTTATCGTGTGATCACAATGTTTGTAAAAAAAATTAATAACATATAAAAAGTGTTTTCGCTTTTCCATTAGTACATATAATTGTATAATTTTCATAGGTCAATGATTTTGGTACCAATAGAAATATGGGAACATAAACTATGATTGTACGTCGTCAGCGATTTGCGAATATTTAATTCTATCATGTTATATAAACTGTTAAAAACATAAAAAAAATCTCATTTTCAAAATTGTGTATAAATTAAAATTAAAAAAAAAAATTTTGTTCGATCATAGTTTAAGTTCTAATCTTTTTTTGGTACCTGCCAAAATAATTGTTCTACAAATAATAATTATACAATCCATAGCATAGGAAACACATAAAGGTGTTTCTGCCGTGTTTTAAACGGGTGTGGATAAAGCGCGAGTCGTGGGAACGATGTATGTAATCGTACGAATATTCGGTATTCATTATACACTATTCGCTATTCGCCATCTTCTAGCAGATTGTCGGTAAAGGTAACACGAATCGAAGAGATTGTATTATCAGTAAAATAAATAACCGTGGTAGCGTTCATAATATGACGCGACGAATATTTACCATTTGGCACGGTATATACCTGTATAGTCAGTGACAATAGTAGTATTCTACTGACTCGACGTCGTGTCGTGTATTTTAATGCGGTAATGTTTTTGATTGTGTCAAATTTTCTATTTTAGACTTTTTTTTTAATGCTTTAATACGGTAATATGGTAATATGTGTACGGTTTATATGGATATCCGCAAGATTTGGAAACCACTGGTTTGCAAAAACAAAAAATTCGACAACTTGTTCAAAAATCAATTTTATTTTGTATACATTTTTTTCCTCGATTTCAATGTTTTTTAAGAATTTTTTACTTTTAAAATAAATTTAAATACTTTTAAAATTTATAATTATTAAAAAATTAAAAATTAATTCAGCACATACATTAAGAGAAAATTAATTCAGTAGTGACAGATTATTATCTATTTCTGACCAATTAAATTGCTTGAAATTTGTCGGTTTACACGGTCTACGCGGAAACGGTATCAGTGGATTACCACCTTTATTTGTGTAGTTCATGAATATGATTAATCGTTAAAATGTCGACCATTGAATTGGCTTCCAAAATATGTCTAATCGAATTGGCTCACAAAACCGTAAAATAATATTATCGAACAAACTTTATTTTTAAAGTACTCCGACTAGTGTTGTATTCGCCCAATATTCACCGTTTTTTTATACGAATATTAGTCAAATAGCCCTCAAATATATCATTCCAATGACTAATTACTGTAATTAGTAATTACCAATAACAATCAGTGGGGAATGCTTTTCCAATGAATTAGCTTAAATACAACCTATGAATGAAAAACTTTACGAATTATTTAGTAGAAACGTATAGGTACATCGACAATGATTCTATATTTCCATCAGAATTTTGGGCAGAAAAGAGCAATAGTATTTATCGTACAACTAACTCGTGCGCGAATTTTTCCACTCCAAATTCGAAATTTTATTCACCACGTCCAAATATTTTCTACTTCTTATATATAATATATAGTATTCAAGCTGATATGTGCCACAAATATTATTGCAAGAAGCGCCAATATAATAAAACCGCACAGATATAAGTTACGCTGTCATCCGCAAGTTGGAATATGTACTCGACACCGGTACCAAAATTTGTTATATAATTTGTACAAATTTATAATCGTACTCCGAAAACGTGTGCACCCCTCTAAACCATGTAAGATCAGTTGTTCTGTTGGAAAAAGCGGATGTGTAAAATAATGTAATTATCAGTTGGTCATCGTAATATAGGAAGTTAAATAATTATAAAACAGGAAAAAAATCTGTTATTGATTTTATTATAATTATTATATATTTTACCTGATTATTATGAAAATTAAAAAAAAATAAATGTTGTTTGTATCCAAATGGAACACATAATTAGGTAGTCTTAATATTTAAAAAAATAGATACATAATACAAATATTATTATACGCTATAAAATAAAACTTCTTTATAATTTTGCATTACTTCTTAATGCACAGGTAGTATAGGGTCCAGTAGCTGCTCGTAAGTCACATATTTCACCACCCTGAATGATAATAGCTCCCCTTAGCGTATAAATAGTACAATCAAAAATAGTATTTCTTAGTGAGGTCTTCTAATGACCAGTTAATGGCGTTAACATAATTTTTCTTCACTAGTGAGACTTTGTTGATGTTTACACTTGTCGATGCTTCTAAATCTGTAAACAGAATGATTGCCATAATTTTAAATATTATTAATTTATCGTGGTTTAAAGATAATTAAATGATTATTAAATTCATAAAATTAAATTCTTATGGTTAAAAGATAATTAAAAAAAAAATAACAATTTTATTTATCAAAGCATTGGAAGCTTTTAGATTATAAGATTGAATAATCTTTTTAAAAATACGAATATGGATAATTTACTTATAAATACGTTGTAATAGAAATTTACCAATTGGAAGGGAGGCAAGTTCGATGAATAGATGAGTTGTAATATTTGTTGTTACGTTTCTTTCATTGCCACAGTAAACACGTTTCCTTGTAGGTTTTCAAACTATCTTCAATTTCACTTTGAATTTGAAATTATTTTTCGTACACATTTAGAGACAATTTGGACGATGTTGTTTCCATTACAGGAATCGAACAACAATTGTTTTCACATTTACTATTTCGAATTAACAAAGCCAATTTATTTTATTTTATCAATTTTATCTACAATTGATACGGCCAAATACGTACCAATAATATCTATAGATTTAAGATCACCTACAATAGTCTTTATTCTATTTTCAAAATGTTGTAAAATAAGTGCAATGTTAACAGCCTAACTAAATACTCTCTAAATGTTGCACTATCGGCAGCTGATGTAGCTAATAGTGACAAAATTGAATTTACTGAGCGAGTATTAGTGATCATAAATTTGCCTAAGCTAGGAAATAAAATTGGTGTAGTATGTGGACCATTACCATTTTTTAATAAAACTACCGGGGTTATATTCTCTTTTTTGTTAAAATATAATCGTTCAAAACTGGGCTGTTGAACTCCAGATCAATTACATTTTTTTGTAACAGATTTGTAACCATTTGCAAATTCAGAATTTGTAACTTACTTTTCTAAACGGAAAACTTAATTTAAAATTCTTTTAAATGTAATTTAAAATTAATTAATTAAAATTTAATTTTTAAGACGTTTTGTATAGGCAATTTCTCATTGATTCCCTACAAAACCCTTTACCAACAGTCTAACAACAGTCCTTTGTTCCTAAATATAGTAAAATATATAATGGTTATATAAATGATTGGTTTTCAATATTTTTTGGACCCCCCCCCCCCACCCGGAAAAAAGTTGAAAATACGCCAATGCATATGTACATTATTCACAGGTCAAACATGAGAAGAGACGCAAGAGGCTCGAAACAAAAAATTTTAAAAAATCAGACTGTATCATAGACGTAAAAATTCCAGATTGAATACGAATAAGGATCTTATTCATGCATTACTTATTTCATCAGATCCTTACATATCTTCGTTTAGATCTTGTTTCTCTAACAAACCTTAAACATTTTCCGATGAAGTCAAAACATTAATTATTATAAAAGAAAATGATGTAGATGTAAACAGTGAAAACAGTGATTCAAGCGAAAACTATGAGTCCGACACTGATACAGAAAGTGATTAGGTAAAGTTTAGAAAATAATTTCAAAATATTAATTAATTTTCTGAAAAAATATATTAAAAGTATAATAGGTACTTCTAAAATACCATGATTTGTAATGAAAAATTAATTTTGGATTTTCGACCACCTAAATTCAATTCTATCCCACTGTGCGTCGACGGTACGGGAAAACGCGCGCGAGACCGGGATAAGACATATAAAGACGAATCGGGGATTTCGGCGTGATAAGACTATGGTGAGGGGGAGGGGGGGAATAAAAATTCAAGTAAAAAGATGATAACGCGATGGTACTTACTGAGGAATTCCCTATCTGATTCACCCCGAAAAGGCCGCCTCAATGCATCACCCATTCTATTTTTCGGCACGCGTAGTGAAATCTCGCGTAAACGGGATGCGGAAAATTTTTCTAAAAACTTTTGAACATAGTTCGGCAGGAAAACGAGGCGATGGAATAAAATCGGAATATTTCAGCGGATATCGTGGGAAAAATAAAAAAAAGTTAACATTTTATATTATTTGATAAAATATTCAATATTTTTATACAGAGTATCGGACTCGTGTACTGACTTTTGGGTAGTGAGTACCAACATTACAGTATTGGCAATATTACCATACGGCATACCTTAATGCACGTTATTTAATAATAGTATAATATAATTAGTTCTTGAATTAGAAAAATAAAATAACAGGTAGGTACTACTATTGGTAAGCGAAATATTTGTTACTATTACTTTTACCATTAAAAGTTTCATTTTTGTTTTTTAAAATTCCTTCAATAGCTGTATCTACTTTTGGTTTTCTACCCGCCTATAAATAATTAAAACATCATTTAATATCACCAACGACATGTTATAAAAAATAAAAACATGACGGATATACTTACTTTAATAATCTGTGACATATGATTTTTAATAAAATTAGAATGTACGTCCAATATTTAGTCATTTTTAAAACTGAAGCAGTCAATTAAACACTAAACCGTCACATTGAAAATCGTTCGAGACACCGTAATTTCTGGTAACTTCTTATTGTCTACATTATTATATTATAATTTTATCTTTCAAGAAACATGGGATTTCGGTCAAATGCATAAATATATTATTATTATTGTGACATCGATGCAACGTCGTCAATCATATGGGTGCAACTCCATCGAGTATTATCACTTATATTACTTAGTATCTGTAACTATTCTAATAGCGTTTTCTATCTATTTCATTAATTTACACTACACGCGTGTACAACAATAGTGGCATTGCCTTATCAATAAAGAGTGTGTGATATGGAAGTGGAATTTGTTTAATAATATTGCACACTACACAATAGATAACATATTATAAAATATCTAAACCGGTTTATCCGTAAAATTGTGAACTAGTTCAGTAACAAAATTTGAAACTGTTGGAACATCAACTTTCGTCACTTTAGAAATTTCAGTATACATATCATCATCATCACTTGAAGAGGACAGTATATCCAAGAGTCTAGGGAATTTCGGGGTGGCCGTTTCGGCGTGAAGCATATTTTTGCGTTATTACTATATTTTGCTGTTTAAATTAGTACTAATTATTTAATTTACGTAATAGTTTATATTAAATATTGATTAATAAATAATAATAATAATAACGTTTACAATTTCAATTTATATCAATTACCTACTTTTCAATATCTGTTTTACGAAAAAAAAGGGTAAAATAAAACTATTATTAAATGCGAAACATAATAATTTTAATTTATTTCGATTCCGACACATTTTGAGTAGGTACCTATTATATTTATGTACTATATTGGGATTATTAATGGTTACTTATCGTTAAATACAAAAAATGAATTATGATAAGTTTTATCACGATTTTGTCCGGATACCCATTACCGGGTTTCGATTATTATTACCATTATTATTACACACGATAATAAATAACAGTAGATGTCAATACACGCACGTCTTTCTTACAATATTTGATATTTGGTTTATTTTAAAACACATGCAAGCGTATAAAATATAAATTAATATTGAAGTAAAATTTAAACAGTATAATACAAGTTAAAGTTAAAAATAAAAATAAAGTATGTGAAAATAAAAATGTAAATTAATTCATCGTGCTTAAATTATGTGCTATACCTCTTAAAAAACTGATATGTTTCGATTATCATAGTCACTTACTAATTTAAAAATTCGCTTATCGATGTCTAAATATTTTTTTTTTTTCATATTTGGTGAATTCTTTCCTGCTTCTAATTGACTAAAAAAGGTATCTCGTCCACTTTGTATTCGCCTTAAACAATTTATAAATACCCACAATGTTGGATGATTGACTGCCATTTGAATATTAAGACGGCGATTAGCTGCTTCTGCATATGGTTGTTTGTTCTATCTTCTTACTATATTAAATTTAATTCGCCTATTATTAATCTAAAATTCTTTGTAAGATGAAATAGACAGCCATGTATTTGAACTTTGGGAAAATGGTTTTTTTCGCTTTGATGGGAGCTTGTTCGAAATCGCAAGCTAAATAGCTTATAGCTTTATCGAAGCTGGTTTTAGATCAAGAAGCCCTTTAAATAACCGTTCATATGTTTCATTTGTTTTATTTGGTAAAAGTGCATATTTAAATTTTTTTTAAATTTTTTACAATTTAATATTTATACTAAATACGTTTTTTTTCTAGGCTATATTTTTAACTTGTTAATACAATACAACTTCTCATCTTTTAAACGGTAGTTTTTTTTAAGTTCCATGACATTTGACAATAGTAAAAATGATACTGACACAGGTATATATTAAAACTACTTTAAAAATATATTTAAATGTTTTTAATTTGTTTAATTATCATTTTTATTAAAATTTCATAAAAATTGCCTATACAAAACCCCTTAAAATCGGGTGTATATAGCGTTCTCCGGCTATTCGATTATATACTACGATTAATCCCGGTATTTGTATAAAGTCGTCAATTACACGAATCGTGGGATAAATTATTTTATTATTTTACTCTCGTTTATTGTGATTAATACAATTTATTATGTATAGCATTCTTTACGATTTTGACTAACGTCATAATACACTTTCTGAGTAACAATAACGAATAGTATATCGAATGTGATGTAACGACTTTGGATGTCAGGATTTCAATCAGCGAATCGTATAGGTACTCACGTTTTCTCATTATTTCATTCTAATTTTCTATTATTTAATTATATACGTTTCGTGTTTAGAATTTAGGGATTTAAATTTAAAATGTTCTTCGTATTTTTGTCATGTTTACAATAAATATTTGAATATCTGAAAACGAGCATTATATGTCTCTAGTCTATATATTAATATTGAGAAAATAAAAGTGTTGGTTTCGGTTAGATTCATGTCATAGATATGTATGTATATGCAGTGATGTGAATAAATAATGTTCTCGAGTATATTATTACGGGCGAATATTATTCTCACGAAGTAACAAATACCTGTGAAAATCGCATAAATGAAAACATCGTACCTAATCGAATCCGGTCATAAATCCTAATGGTTTCTATGAAACTCTCAAATTTTATATACTTAATAGTCAATCATAATACCAAAATAAATGAATAAAAATATAAATAATTATAAAAACGAATCATACCGTGGAGATTTCCTGTAGAATTTAAAATAGAAAACACGCTCTATAAACATCATAATTAACAATAATAACAATAAAATGATAAGTGATAACCACGATTTATATGATAATAGATGTCTTAAATCGTTGTAATAACTGTTATTGACCATGACTACACTGTGATATACACTAGTTCATACACAATTATTATTGTCCAACGGATAAAGTAATACGTACCTATATGTTACCATTTTCAACATATATTATAATGTTTTTTTAAAATTTCATATATATATATATATAATATTATATAGGGCGAGTATACTGGTTGTGACCATTGCACCAGTTGTGTGGACATTTGAGTATATATATTTTGTTTAAGAATAATTCGAATAATAAGAATAAATTTAAATAATTGTTTATCAATATAACGTTCATCGCTCATCAGCTATAATAATAATAATAATGAAATTCAATTATTTTTATTATAAATTGTACAGTTATGGTCCACAATAATACAATAATACTAAAATTAATTATTTTCGAAAAAACATTATGTACAATTTTTAAATTGATGATAATAGATATGACTAAAAAAGAAAATTACCAAAATATCTCAATTTGGAGAATATTCTCCTAAAAAGATTATTACCGTAATCTTACATCACTATATATGTAGGTATAGAAAAAGTATTGTTCATTTTGTATCTCATAAATACTCTCCTTAACTATTTTGAAATATCACGATTTATAGAACTAGCTAGGTAGGTACGCTTTTATTTCTTAGCCAGTGTCGTACGTAAGTTATTCTATATTTCCTACAAGCTTATTAAATATTTTAAAATCTTAATTATCAATTATTCGGAAAGTAAACTTTATTAAATTAAAAATTAATTTTGTACCTGTACATTTTAAAGATGCCGAATTAACGATTTTCTCTTGGGACTTGTGTAAGACTTAAAAGTAAAATAGCGAAATCAGTGGAAGCTTACAACTATAAAAAATGTTGTACTTTTTGACCAATTGTTGGAAACTAAAATCTATAGTTAATTATGTAATCAATATAGTTAAATACTTAATGACGTTAAATAGAGCAAGTAAAAAAATAATGTTACAAACGAAACCAACATTTATATAATGATCCATCAATATTTCAAAAGTTATTTGTATTACACAAATAGAAAACAAATAAATGATAATATCAAGTTTAAAATTACGTAAAAAAAAAAAAATAAATAAAAACTAGTTACCTATATTTAATTTGATTCATTGATACCATAAAAACTATAAAATTAAATTATTGGTTAATAAATAGCACTTATTTAGTTTTAGAATAGTGCATAATATCTTATAGTTTTTTATATTTTATAATTGTATTTTTAAAAAATAAATGATTTTTCAAATTTTGGTCGCAGTCTTAAACTGTATGCTCCATGTATATTCATATCCATAGCAATAAACACTGTATGTTTATCGACTATTTTCACTATACTTGACTGGCGAATTGAATTGTGTAGGTAGTTTCAACAGAAAAAGTTAAAATTTTGCCAAAATAAATTATTTAAAGAAAAAAAGTCCTAGTTTGATAATAATTCAAATTTAAAATATGTACTACACGTACATATATATTATTATCATTAGATAGGTACGGGAATTTAAGTCCTCTAGGATTTGCACTGCACTCTGATAAATTACATTCCTCTTCGATCAAAATTCCTGCGCACGCATTACTGAATAATATATTCTATTATATTCGTACTATTGCAGTGTTGGACATTTTTGAAATCGTCACTGCGTTACGATGTACATTATGTAGTGCATGTAAGTATGTTGAAGATTAAGGTTTTAGCTTAAACTATATATGTATATAAAGCTTGTCGTATATTTACCAACAGTGTTGTGTTTAGATAAATACAAATAATACAATTTTATCTAGTTAAAGATAGTGATAACGAAAATTTTTTTTCATCTACACAGATAAATAAATGACCCTTATGTTTAGATAAAAATATTTATTTTTATGTATATAAATTTAGCTTATTGTATTTAATTATTGGTTGAATTTTTAAAAACCCGTTTGTATAATATAATATAACCATAGTGCCGGATCTAGGTGGAGGTGTGACACGGGGCACTTGCCCTATAGGCGTCATTATTGTGAGGCACAAAATGTAAAAATATTTTCGTTATAAATTTGAACCAGATATTGTAATACCTTAAATATCCCAATAATAAATATGTGTATAGACGTATAGTATATGATTATGATGTTATCGGAAACAATAATATCTTATGCCGGGTTGCATGAAAACAGTTCCGTAAACTATATTGGCACGATAAAATTATCGGTTCTGTATATTACAAGTTATAAAACGAATTGCGTTTCATGAAAATATTGTAAATAGTATATATCAATGAGGTTATAACCGCTTACTTGGTAAACGGTGAATACACATTTTAGTTTTAAGATAAGATATTTTTTTGTTATGGTAATTTAAATTTTATTGTTTGTTGTCATAATTTAAATCCATAATTTTATTTGTGTTGACTACGAACTAAGATTATACCTATATATATAGTTCGTGTTGACTAATCATATTATCTTCATCAGACTATCGTCAGACAAAGATGAAAATGATGAGTCTCGACATCATAATATATATTATATATGTATACAATTTTAAAAATACCTACTAAATATAAAATAATTTTATTAAAAATATTTAATAAATTGTACGGTGGTTTTGCTTGTCGTTTGTAAATATGAAAATTATATGATAACAAAATTATAATTAAATGATAAGGACACTGTAAAACAGTTCTGTAAATTATATAAAGAACCGAAATCGGATGTACAACTTGTCGATTCGAAAACCGTATATTTGATAACATCTATCAATTTTACAGAACTGATAACGATAGTTGTGAACGATGGGTTGTGCACTGTGCAGTGCTCGTTTTTCGTGCCCACGACTAAAATAACTAAAATACTTTGGCGTTATCAAAATTTGAAATTTGTTGATTTTAAAGTAGATATTGTCTTATAAAATATATTTTGCTACAAAATATTAATCTTATCTCGAGTTCTAATATATATCGTGCCGTATACAGCACTATACCAAGTCAATGATGACAATTTCACACTTTTAAATAAATATTTTCAACATAAAAAATTTCAAGATTTAAAAAATAATTCATCAAAATTAAATACAGACGGAAATAAATCGGTGAATTTTAAAGGTTTGTGGTGTTTAATTGGCAAATTTTATTTTTTTGCTTGTATATTTTTCGGGGAAGAAAATCGTCGGTAGATTTTTCGTCCAAATTACAGAAAAAGTGCATGAACTTTTTTTTCTAAAGGGTGCCAATTTCATATTTTGCCCCGGATTAAAAACCGATAGATCCGGCACTGTATATACCTAACCTAAAAGAAATTAAGGTATATATAATAAATTACTGAGAATCGAGATGAACCGGTTCTGGAAACAAAACCGAACCGGAACCTACGAGTCTTAAAGGTTCTTCTTTAACGGTTTAACAATATAATATTCATGGAAAATTATTTTAAAAATAAAATTTGGGATTTTATTGTAATTTGAAATTTAATCTATATTATTATGAGAATTTTAATAATTCTAATTTATACACATCGATATTTTCGTAGTATTTTTTACCTATTTATGTTTTTTTTTTTCATAATATTGTTTTCCAAAGTTTTGTCTGTTAATCTAGGTAATATCATACATACAAGATTTTCGATAAATTTTTTGAACTTAAAAATTTATTAAATAACATAAATTATATGTTACTTAATTTTATCAAATACATTTATTTAAAATACATCATGATAAAACATTTTGGAATTCTAATTTCCAAGAAAAATAAAAGTTGTCCAGTATATATTATAAATAAGTACAATTTTAATTTTTCTTCGTGTGTATCATAATAATATTGTGATCATTAATCATTATAAAATAAATAATTAGTTAATAGTAGTTATACAAAATGTAGTATTATTTCCTTTCATAAAATTATAATTTTTGATAATAATTAATCGAGTGTAATATGTATTTCTAAAAAACTACTTAAAATGTACCTACAGTATAGAAATATATAGTATAACATAGGTACATAATAGGAATATTTAGATAAATTTATCTATTCTGTGATAGAACTAAAAAATAAAATAATTGAATATTATCCACACCTAATCGAATAGCTGATGGAATAATTTATTAGTAGAAATTGTAATAATTTATATTGCCAGCTATATAGGTACAATGTGCATTGTGCAAATTAATTACCTATATAAAGAATTTTGGTCCAAGCCAATATTAATTTCTTCTGGTGTACCTCAAGGTTCTCACCAAGCACCAATTTTATTTCCAATATATATATATATATATATATATATATTAATGACATAACTTTTGAAAACAGCTCTAAGCTAATGTTTGTTGACAATATTAATCTTTATTGAGTAGTAAATTGTTATAAAGATGCAGCTTTATTGCAATCTGATTCAAATTTACTTATTAAATGATGGAGAAATAATTTTATTACACTTAATATTCAAGAATGTCAAATTATGACTTTCTCGAGATCACGATTTAGTCATTTCTTTTACTATAATATTAATGGAGAAATTCTACCCAGAAATACAGACGCTATTAAAGATCTCGGTGTACTTTTCGAACCTAAACTTACACTTAATTCTAATTCTTATTCTTCTTCTTGTTAAAACACTTATTCTCTTCATAAAAAATAAAGCCCTAAAACTGCTTGGATTTTTATACCAAAGCTGTGTTAACTAATTCAATAATTATAAAATTGTTTAAATTTATTGTTCGTTAGTGCTCTCTTTTTTAAATTATGACTCTATTATATGGCCACCTTACAATATTGGTTTAAAAACTGCACTAGAAAAAGTTCAGAATAAATTTTTAATTTTTCTAGTTTGTAAATGTACATAGAACTTCCCATTCATCGTACAATTCTTTACTTACTTGTCTAAATAATACACACTTTGTGAAAATGTGTATAGATCAATTTGTTCCTGAAATTCAAATACATTTTATACCGAAATATTAAATTGTTGAAAAGCTTTAAATCACTATAAAAAAAATCATGACTACCGATTTTTGAGATTTTTTAAATATAATAAGAGTAATGAATAGATTTTAACTTTGTATACAATTTTCAGGTCTTAAAACCCACAATTACCAATTTTACAACTTCAAAACTTCAAAATCTAAAATGTCCATAAAAAGCACAAAATTTCAAAAAATAGTATAGTATAGTACTCAATATAAATAATGTAAATTACATATTTGGTTTAAATTTCAACGCTAAAATTATCGTTTTTAAAATTATGAAGAAATAACAAATCTCGAATTTTATGAAATCGTGTTTTTACCGTTTTACATTATTTTTTGATAGTTTTTTCTTACGCACTAATAAAATATTGGTAAAATTAAATAATGACCGTCAAAAATTACCAACCAGTAACAACTAGATACAATATTCTACCGAGAAAATTGGTCAGCATAATGAAGTATTCACATCGAAAATTTATTTACAGAAAAATAAAAACATTATGACTGTAAAACAATAAGCTCTTTCTCTTCACTCATAAACTAATATATAAATAATTGCATATAAATGTAGAAAATTAAATTTAAAATATATTCATAATCACTTATCTTAATAAAAATTAAAAAAAATATCTACATGAGTAAAATAATTGTTATCTTTGAATTAAGATAATAGTTAAGATAAATTCCCCCAATATAGTTTTCATTATCGCGGGTATAGAAAAGGTGCCAAAAGTTACCAAATATATATATATATATAGTATAAATTAAAAAATATTATTAAAAACTTAATTGTGTACTAAATATTTACTATATCACTACAATATTGACGTGGTAAAAATATTTTTTTTTTTTTTATACAATTTACGCCAAACAGGCATTTATTTAGATAACAATAGAATTAACTTAAACAACTAAATATAGAAGATGAAATATAAAACAGTGAAAAGTGCTTA
>JAIPRL010004869.1:0-35327 GCA_025469235.1 Pemphigus obesinymphae | reverse complement strand
TTTATTTTTTTTTTTTTGAAAAATGAAAAACAAACTCACGTACTTATTTTTATTTTCACGATATTTGTATATGCTTATATATTTATTTATGTGTGTGTGTGTGTGTGTGTGTGTGTGTGTGTGTGTGTGTGTGTGTGTGTGTGTGTGTGTGTGTGTGTGTGTGTGTGTGTGTGTGTGTGTGTGTGCGCGCGCGCGCGTGTGTACGTGTCTTGTTTTTTTTTTCTATCGTAAAAATGTATAACGTTTCCCGTATTGTTGAATTCTCTTTATATCTCTGAAAATTTATTTGGTATCGTTAGAACGCATTATATACGTTTATATATAATATATACGGACTCGCTCCACTCTTTTACAGCATAGTTACTTTATTTGGCGAGGGAAATCCAAACTTAAATAGCATTTATATTAAATATTTACAGGACATGAAGTATTTAATTGTTTTCAAATGACTCGATCGCGAACTTTAATGCCACTTTTTAATTGAATTGGTACAACAAAGTACATGCACGCATAATAAATATATAAATAAATATGTATTTATATATATATATATAATTTCTCCTGAGACATAATTCCGTAAAGAACTCGATAATTTATTAACGTATTTTTTATTTTTTTTATTTTTTTAATGCGTTTGCATTTTAAATATTTAATGTAATTGAAACGTCGCTGTACACATTATTTCTCATGCGATCGGTAATTTATATTGTAATTCACGTACATACAGGACTAAAACATAATTAAATATAGTATGTCAACTTTTTAAACTTATTGAGCTAGATCAATAATAATTAATATTTACCTATACATATATATTATATGTAACTGTTCTAGAAACTATCGTAAAATGAGCCGCACATAATACTCCAATTATTATTATACAATTTCACAAAACGTCTACGTAACCAATAAAACGATACAATACTGGCGATGGTATCTTGAACGATGACCCGCAAATAAACTTCTCATAAAAAGTTTTTTTTTTATAATATTGTAAATTTGTTGATAAAATATTTCATCATATCTCTTCAAAGTTTTCTAAATAAAACGCTAAGAACGAGAATGATAATTATTTTCTGAAATAGAAAATTAGTACATATTTTTATATCGTAGTAAATTAAAATTTTTAAAACCTTAATTTCCAAAATTTACTGCAAAAATCGATATTCAACTTCAAAAATAGTAATTAATATCAGAGCACCGTATAGGGTAAGGGAATGATAAAAATCTGAACACGCTTCAAATATATTAAAAAGCAGCATTAGTTGTTCGATGAAAAAATTTATATAATCTTACAAACATATAAAATGGTACAACTATGTGAATATTATGTTCGAAGATTAATCTTTTCAATATTGTGTTTAAATCCTAGATAATAATGACCCGAACAAAATCAAGAACCAACCCAAGACTATGCCAGTCTTAAACATAATTTTGTTCTTATCAACTAATCTTAATATCTATATTTGTCTTTCGTGTTGAGTAAATCATAGTATTATTAATTTATGCATTTTAATTATCTCGATTTTCATTTCGTGATTTTTTTTTTTTTTACTTTATTCATAATAATTTATAATGATAACTAACTCATGTAACGTATAGAATATCTTTCACAGGACAATAAAACTTTCATACTCTTACTTTGTTGATCACAAATGAACCTCAAAACTCTACCTATGTATAATATTTAAAAGGGTAACTACAATTTCTAAAAGGCTAACTTATCGATCTACTGGTTAGAGCACTGATACTATTTCGTACACGAATTTCAGTATTCATTAAAATAAAAACATTCGAAAAATGTTAGTTGTTATTAATTTTCGTATTCGTATTGTGAAAGTCTAGAAATCAGACTCTCTCAACTAACTTCGTGCCTGTATTTAAATGTCAACACAAATTTTAGTCTCACGAAATACTATTAATCGCACACGAGAGATTAGACATTAGTTGTTTTGTACGGAAAAACTACGATAATACATATTTATTCGACGGTTATCTCAAACGATGCTTTTAGTGATCGATCTAATGCAATGGGGGCGTGAATCAGAAAGTTAATGTGTAAAAGGTCGTCTCGAAATCGTTGTAACTCAAGTTTTAAACCACTAATCAGTGGAGAGTCACAAAAGAGCGGTGTGGGGAGGGGGAGAGGATATAGTTTTAGCCACGGGGATCGAATGTAATATTACATTAAATCCGTTTCCAAGCTGCAGCTGGCTAAAGTTCGACGATTGTTTACCGAACCTAACTTTTGATTGAAATCGAACAGTCCGGCAGGACTCGCATCACCCTACCTATTCTATCCCCGTATCGCTTCCCATATTCTTTCCTCGGCCAGCAGAATTAAATTATCGGACCGTGCATGTGACGGGATATGGCTAATTGAGGTCACACACACACATATATATATATATACATATAATACATACTTTGATGGATAAATATAAGAGTAAAACTTGGTCTTTTTTGCCTTTTTGGACAAGTTTCGAAATTGTTTGTTCAAATGTCTGGCGTGTACATTTCCAATTCACACACATTGCAATAGCCATACTGAGTATTGCGCCAATTTAATTTATATTTAACTTGTTGTATGACTAATTCATTTATAGTTAATACAATATATATATATTTCAGTCAGTCTTTACATCATAATATTACTTCTTCTTTCTTGGTTTGATGTCATTAACGTTATTCGTATAGGATTTGCTATCATGATATTTTAAATTTATATTTCATGCGATATTATGAACTTTTTTATGTTCTATACCTAGTTTTTTCCTAGCTAATTCGTTCATCTTGATGTTGATATAATGAGATGCGATAAACAGGAAAAAAACGGAAAGTAGAGGATGGATGCACTTCGGTCGTATATATAGACACTGATAGTGGATATATTGAATTTTACAATAATAAATTGTCGTTTTCTTCAAAACGGCTTTGAGCAGAGCTATTATATTATGAATATTACTGTCAAAAATCGCTTTTTTCTTTTAACTTACATATTATCATATAACAGGTATATAGTTACCGTGGCCACTTTATACACTATTATTATTTCCATTTATAAATATCGTTTCACTGTAAAAGGGTAGGTTTTCCGTTACGCCGGAGAAAACAACTGGGGAAAATGAAAAAAACGCGACGCTCGCTAGAAAGTATACCGTCTGGTATGGGACGAAATGATCTATCGAAAAATCTCGTCGTCCGTTCCAAAACTACGGGAAAAGTATAGTTTCGCTGGAAATCTAAAAACGAGTTTTGGAAACATGCGTGTGTGACAATCGTCGTGTGCTCGCGCGTAATATTATAATATTGACAAGTAGACATTTTTCGAAAAACGTCAAAACACCGGGCGCAGTAATCGGAATATGCGCGGTGGGATTTCAAAAGAAAACGTTCTTTACGCGCTTTCCACTCGATGGATCGTCGTCCCGTCAAAAGGTCGTCCCTTCTCCCGTGCACACGAGCCCGTTTCGCCAAATTAAACGTGTGTCCGTTTCCGGTGACACTGCTACTTCCGGTAATGATATTATGCTATGCGCCCGGGCGGCCGTGTTTCCCCGGCACCGGCCAAACAGATGCTGCGCTCGCCAATCCTTTTGATCCGATCTATGCCGACCCCTGCCGTCCCCGCGCCGTTCGCCGGCCGATGAGAGCTTTCAAATTTCCAACCTGTCGGCGATAATTTATATCCGACCCGGCGCCCGTGAACGATACCGTTTTAATCTCCGTCCGAGTCTAGTCAACGCCAACTGTTACGCGGACGGTTGTCGCGAACCCGACCCTCGTCCGCCGTTCTTGCGATCCACTGAAATCGGAACGTCAAACAATATACCTATACACTTTATATATATATATATATATATATACTACGTCCGTAAAGATTTTCCAGAGATTTTCACGAGGAAATGATTTTTTTTTTTTTTTCTTCCCCGAAAAATTTTACTATTTTTAATAGAGTTTTGCATTCGATTCGTGTGTTCGACGGACGGTGATGGCCAATCGATGGAACGGTCGAGTCCATGATTTATGGCACGGCACGCGCGTCGTATCCGGGGAATTCGGGTTAACGGCTTAATGAAACCGAATTCTCGGCGGTCCTTTGAAAAGCTGTAAAACAAAAAGCCAAACCAAATACGAGGACGATGCATTAAAAAAATTCCCTCCTCCTCCTCCTCCTCCTCCTCCTCCACCCCCCCATCGACCCATCCTTAGTGTATAATGTGGAAAACACGCGGTGTTATAGAAAGCGCCAGTGTTTTCCGCCAAATATACACGTATTAATAACACGCCAAAGTATCTCGATCTGGATCTGGTTTCAAACGAAATTATCATTGCATTTGGAGCGCCCGGTAAAATTTTATACGGAAAATTCCGCTTTATGGGGGGGGGGGGGAAAAACGATAACGGCTTGTGAAGTAAACCGATTAAAAGTCTCGGTTTTTCATTTTTTTTTGTAAATTGCATATAACATGGATTTATGAAATTTATTTTTTATCGTTTTTAATTATTATTTAAAACCCCATCATTTCCGTTTTTATTTTCCCAGTAGTCTACAGCTGAAAATTTAAAATTTAAAATCACAATATGAGCTGAAATTTCTCGCCTTTCAAATATAATAAAAAATATTAAAATATGTAAATTCTACAATGTGCTAAGACTTTTCCCGTGAAGTCATTTTAGCGATGAGAATTATATGAATTATAATGTCTATAAGTCTTATGACCACCGATAAAATATTTTATTAAATTTATTAAATTTAATTGCCTATATTGTGTTTCTTAATTAGTAGCCGATATCCGGGTTCTACAACATAAATAAATTATCACTTTTATTTAAGTAGGTACATTGTAAATATAATTTAATATTAAATATTATTAATATAATACTTATATATAATTTAACCCGCCATAATGTTAAAACAGTTCTACAAAAATATAATAAAAATAACTGTATTTGAACTTTGTGGTATTATTTTAATATTATTTTGTACAAAATTTACTCAAAAATCAATACAAATAAAAAAAAATAGACTGTACTATAAATATTTTAAAACTTAATCTATATATATATATATATATATTATCACGTTAAAAAGTTCAAGTTATGTCAGTGAATTAAATTATTTTAAACTTTTAAACTTAAGGAGTTCATTTTTTAAATATTCGTTGCTCTAGATAATCATTTTCTAAAGATTAAATAGAAAATTAATCTAAAATGACAGCATAAATCGTATATAAATGTGTGAAAAATAAATATTAATGCTAGTGATTGTCAGTTCACTCACTGCTATTCTAACACTTGCACACCTACAAGTCAGTAAAGAATAAAATGAGAAGACAAATTTGATTTATTTTCATGTTGAAAAAAGCCTTTTGGACTGCAACGATTTTGATATCCGAGCTGTACAAATTAAAATCTGCAAACCTCTGAAGTTTTCCTAGTATTTAACTATGTCTTTAAAAGTAAAATTTGAAATATGAATTTACCTCGAAAGTAATGATTAATCAAAATTCATGTATTGCAAACATTTTTGATTACCTAATTATAACTATTGAATTAATCGATTCATCTAAAGATAAGATGATAAGAAATCTTTGGATTTTTACTCACTTATAATGGATACTGCTTAGTTTTCTAAATCTTTGTAGCTGTATTGTGCCCTTATGTACCTAAAAAACCACCAATTAATTGTTAACCTAAACGATTTCTGATCAGTAATGAACATATTTTATATGACTAATGAGAATATTTAAAAAAAAATTATCAGTTAATAATTGGGTAATTAATTTTAAATGATCGGAAGGCTTCGAAAGAATTGCATTTTTCTTTCTAGTTGAAACTATAAATCCTCAGTAAGTTTCAGTGAATATGAAATTAACTGCACAAGGCCACATCAGATACTATACTTGTGGTGAGAGACTAAAATATTATTTTTATATCATCTTTTTTTTCTTTCAAAAATTATATTATCTTCAAAAATTTTAATTTAATTTACTTAACACAGTATACAGTTTCAATTTTAACTACACATAATTCTTTCATTAATAATTTTACGTATCATGACTAAATTCAGAATAATCGTTAACTTGTCCAGCCTTGTGTATATATATATATATCGTATAATCGTCGATAATATTTTACTTTTCAAACTGCAATACTTAAATTATTATATATATATGTAAAAAAAAAATAAGGGTCGAAACACGTATTATACACGTACAACAATACGTCCAGAAAACGTTAGTAGATACGTTCGTAAATTAAATTTATCGATTCATACTTTATTTACATAGCGTATTTACAATATCCTATTTCATAACATTAAAAATACATTAATTTATTCGAAATTCCGAATTCGACGTTGATAGATAATAATATAATACCGTATAAATACAATATTGACTTAATATCCGTTTAACAATTATTACTTTACATTGTTGTTATTGTTATATTACATTTACAAGTAGACAGTTATAATTATCGTTGAAACGTTAAACTCGGATAACTTATCGTTTTCGTGCCCTCTATATTAGATGATATTTATATATGACTTTATCCTGTGTAAAGGTATTTGGCTCGTGTTTTTTATGCAATAAATTTACGTAATAATCTGGATACTGAGGTAATGTAAAACATGTTTTAACCGTTTAGGACAAAAAGGTTTCTGGCGTAAATCCAACAATATCTAAATACTCAGTTGACCGAACGTAAGTGTATATGTAATATACAGGGTGATTCTAAAATGAATACCGATAATCCGTACACATACTTAGTGCGGTGTGACCCAATGACGAACATTTTGAATATTTTTTCTGCCTTTTATAACTAAGTTTTTTTTTATTCACAATATATTGAAAACTGTTTCTGCAAATTTTTACCCATTTTTTTTCTTTTCTTTTTTTTTTTCAAGTTCTGATGCTCAGTGTCGCCAGATGTCGCCGTGGTGAAAAAAACGATGTGACATATCGATTCATATGAGACATTTTCAGGAAATTGTTAAATTTGTTATTTTTATTAATTATCATGGAATATTTATACATTTACTACAATATTTTAAGATTTTAAGTCAAAAATTCAAGTTTTTTCATTTGAAAACCATGCTAATTGATTGGGTATATTAGACGTCCATAAATATAAATTATACCATACTATTTTCTGCATATTCCTCATATGAATCGATATGTCACTTGAATTTTTTCAACATGGCGACATCGGGTGACACAGAAAGTCAAAATGATGAAAAATGATGTTACATATCGATTAGTATAAGAATTTTATAGAAAATATCATAGTGAATTTATTTTTACATTTATCTCAAAATACTATGAATTACAAGTTAAAAACTTGGTTTTTCAAGGTAGAAAATTATGTTCAAAACTTTCGTCATTATGTCACCCCACTGAGTATGTGTACGAATTGTTGTTATTTATTTTAGAAACATCCTATACTCGTATATTTATAAATATATATATATATATTTTTTATTTTTTTTTTTTTTGATAGGGTTAATGCATTTAAAAAAAAGATATGTGGATTAATTATAAATAAATTGTAATTATCATTAATGTAATCTCAGAAACAAAATACAAAAATATAATGGTTTACACGAAAAGAAATTGTCTTTAAACATATTTAATAGGTACTTATAAGTTATAACTATACAGGTATATATGTTAATATATTTTGTAATTTATTGTTAAACACAATTTTGATATTATAAATAATCGATAGTAATATGATTTCAATATTATAATTCGCTTTTTTAATTTTTTTATTAATAAGAAATTTTAAAAGATTCATATTGTTTATATATTTGAAACAATTATAGTAGATAATATATAAGTATAAATGGCAATAAAAAATCAAAATTAATCCAAATATTCAATACCTAGATTAATATGAATTCTCGCTTGGAAAATAAAATTGATGTCAACATATATTGCTTTTAAATTCTCGTAAAATAATTTATTTCATTAGAATAATAGTTTAATATCCAGGGTATTTTTTTGAAGTTGCCCGACAATAAAGTATTCGTTGTATTTTAATGTTGGATTATGCTATTTTTTATTATTTGGAAAAAAAGTTAAAGTTTGAGTTTTTTTTTTTTAATCTCAAGTTTTATCCAATTTTTATTTTCGTATTAAAAAAATAAAAATAATAAACGATGACTACCAGAGAAATGCTCAATATAAAAATAATTACTATATACGTATATACACTCATAATTCGCTCGTCGTGTAATGATAACCGAAATTATTTTGTACCCAACGAAGTTTTTTGGAGCTATAAATATAAATTGTCAAACAATTTTCCAGGCGATAATGGCTATAACTGTTAAAATAATAATTATGAAATATTTTTTATTTGCACGCCTCTGCGTGTCGGTTTCAGATATTTTCGGCAGCGGGGTTCTTTACATTAAACTTCAGTTATAATGTTTTTTTTTTCAGTTTTTGCTTATTATTACTATATACCTTATATATGTATACATATATATATTGTTAATATTATTGATTTGTATTATTAAACAGATAAAACCTTAAAAGTTTTGTAATTTAATATTAACAGTAATTAAAAAAAAAAAAAAATGTTTTAAATGTATAAAATGTGTACAATACTAAAAAATACTATATACAGGGTGTAACAGGGATTCTTTGACAAATTAAATTATGTTTATTCTATTATGTATGTTGAATTTTTTTTTTTTTATTTATTTAATTTTATGCAATGATTTAAAAAAAACTCATAATAGTTAATTTATTATTATTTTTATATTAAAAAATAAAGAAAACTTTGAAATATTGAATAGAACAAATTCTATTTAATTTATAAAATGTTTCTTTTACATCTGTATATTTTAAGAAAATTTAAAAATCAAACCATCAATTTTAACGAATAACTGATGTTTCTAAATTTAAATTGATAAAGACAGTTATAATAGTATGAAAAAATTAATCTGCATCTCTTAAAATGATAAGTATATATACATTCATAGGTAGTTAATACAAAATAATAAAATAATTAGGCACTGAAATAATGAATTTTATTAAAATTTTAATTTATTACGTTTAAAAAACGGCCAAAAACACCTTCATGCTTTTCCAATACTATGTAGTTTTTGTATAATAATTATTTTAGTACCAAAGAAAAGTAAGAACTTAAACTGAGATTGTACGCCAGTTTGTAGTTTATATACAATTTAAAAGAAAAAAAGTTTTTTTTTTTATGTTTATCAACAGTTTATAGAACATAAACGAATAATTAATCACAAAACGCGAAAAATTATATTTTATGTTCTTATCTTTCTATCGATACCGAAATCATTGACCTACGATAATTATATATAATATGTAGATACTATTGGAAATACGAAAACACTTTTATATATTTTTTTTAACAAATTGTCCACAATAATAAAAAATGGTACTAACACTGAAATATTTTAAATTGTTGGATTTTTCTTAAAATTTCATAGAAATTGTCTATACAAAAGGCTTTAAAAAATGTGCCACCATCTTTATGTTTGTCTTACAATACTTCAAAATCACATAGAATGTTATTTATTAAATAAAATTAAAAACGTTTATTTTAAATAAATTAAAAACGGCTTATAATCATAAAGTTTATTAAAATTTTTATGAAAAATAAACAAATCACAAAATTTAACGATTTAACTAAATTATCATGCGGTAAAGTAAATAATTATTACTATTATTTTTACTTACTTCTTTTTTGAGTGTATATTATATGAATTGTAACTTGATGTGGTAAAAAGTCCTTCAACATACGAATATACATAATAAATGACTTCGAAAGATCAATATAACGACTATACGCTTTTGCACGCATTTGTGTAGCTAAATTGCCTATCTATCACGCCGTTTGACTTTTATTGACATATTATTATAAATTATTATTATTATTATACCATTTTACATTTAATATTTACAGTCAAGCCACTCCGGTGTATGATCTTTGTATATTTTGAAACAAAAACAATAATTTAGTAAATATTAGGATATGTTGGTATAAATAATGTATTATAATTATTATTATTATATATATTTGAATAAAATGTTATTGTTAGGTTTGCTTGTGTAATGTTTGATTATTTATCAGACGAATAATACAATATCAAAACAATAGATTATTATTTATTATTATTCAATCGCTAAAATTAAATTTTCGAAATTCTAATATAAACCAAAAACAACAAAATAATTGTTTACTCAATTGTATAACTTTTCTTTAAATTCGGAATAACTGCACATATCTATATAGTGCGACATAAAAGCAATGCGTTTATACTACCGTAGCATTAAGATAAACATCCGAGTTTCAAAAATTCCATAATATTGTCTATTATATGAATAACCAAAAAATTTGGTAATAATTCCAAAATAATAAAAATCAAGACAATTTTAATTATTGATCGATTTTGTTTCTAAAATATTCTTAGAAATCTTTAATATAATTCAAACACGAATTCACAAAAATATTATTGAAAAGTAAATAATTACACATTATCATATATTTTTTATTATTATTATATACACAATATTATATTTTATATTAACAGTCTATTGAGTTACTCCCAAAGATACAAAATACATAGTGTTACCAAAAATATAATTTGAAAATACGCCTTCTTTAGGGTTAGCCACAAACATATACAAATATTTCTGTTTAACTAAAATCTTGTATATCCAGTATTGAAAATCATATATTTATTTGTTTGCGATATATGATTAATCAATACGTTTTATTTCCGGATTATTTTTAAAAAACTCTCCGATTAATGTATTCCCGTAATATTAATTGTATATTGTGGTATATGAGTTAATTAATTGTTGGCAAACCATTTCATAAAACCATAAAAATAAGAACATATAACTACAGATAAATACTTATTAAAATATTTATCTAAAAATATATGTTGAGACAAAGTTTTCGGTCAAATTTAATAATTTAAATAAAAAATATTAATATAATATTTATATGCTTACAAGTTTGAATGGCCTGGGCATATCGATACGTTGTTTCAGGCTATGTTTATAAACACCCTTTGTAGTTTACCACTAATTGTTCGGAAACAAAATTTTGTCTCTGCAAACATCTGCGCTGACAACAGATGTCAGTGATGATATATTTCTTTTGTCGGAACTCGGAAAATTAAGAATAATTATACGTATTTTTTGAATAATAAATTCAAAATTGTTTTATGAATAAATTATAACTGTATTGGTAAATCATAAAAGGTCATATAATATAATATTATATTATTTCTTTTTTTTATATTTATACTGGGAACAATAGCTTATGAAAAGTGTACAAATACACAAATATTCAAAATACGATTATATTGGAATAGAAAATATCAGTGTTGTTTAAAATTGAACAGAATATAAGTTATTACAATAAGAAAACTGAACAAAAAATTACTACAGTCATGTCTGCCAACTCGCATGACGCTTAAAAAAATATAAAGTATCCTTGTCACGACAATGGTATGCGGTCGATAGTTGTTCGTCAATGTAACCACGAGAACTGTTGTATATGATTATTATACATATAATCAAAAACGTAAAAAGCAATTCATTTATATGTGTTTGTTGAAAAAAATTTCTAATTTCATTGTCATATGCATTACTCTGATCACCTGAAGATAACTAATTTTTTTTTTTATAATTATTATAAGGATGTAAGGCTAGGTGGGATATGTGTGACGCAAAAAATGAATTGATCGAGCTAAATGCATCACCACAATTTAAATAGTTATGCAGATAATTATTACAAACGTGTATGACATTAAATATAACCAATTAAAAAATATAAGTATAAATAATGAATAATATCGTTTCGCCATCACAGGGTTTTTAAATTATTTAAAAATACATATAAATCGTTAGCCTTGCCCAATCCGTTGGGCAAGTGGAAAACTGAATTATTTTTTCTATACATTTAATATTCATAGGACAAGAAAATAAAATAATATAATGAAATATCGTATAATTTGTTTACAGTTGACAGGATTTTTTTCAAATAAAATTGTTATATAACATTATAATATAATATATACACTTATACTATTGTTATATTATATTATTATTATAATTAGTATTATTATACGTAAGTTATTTAATGTAATGAGAAAATTGCTTAAATACTTCCTTTTCGTAGTAATTATACTCTTGCTCCAGCTCGAATTACTACAAGGGCATGTGTATAACTCAAACAAGTTCTAATAAATGATTAAATACATTAAAACAAAATTTAAATTCTTAAAGTACTTATAATTTAAATGAATCTGACCTAATCTTAAGCACATTGTTTTCATTTGGCGTGATAAAGAAATAAAATCGTATATTAATCTATTTTCAAAACAAAACAAAAACTTGGTCTTAAAAGTCATATATATATATATATATGAGTAATAACTATCAGAATAATCGCAGTATAAGTATAACCAAATTAATAAAAAATATCCCTAATAATATTTACCCATTTATTATTAACAAATAATGCAATATTTATGAAAACAACTAATTATTCATTTACTCTATTTATTCACTTATTATTCTACTACTGGCTCTATATATTCGTGTATTCGTTTACTGTGTAATCAGATTTTATACTGATTAAGTACATACATCCACGCATGGTCGGATTTTTTTAAAAAATTTACTATAATAAAAACCAGTCCTAAATCACCATATAGATCTATGTAAAAATTGGTGGCAATCAGTTAAATCGTACGGACTTTTATAAATAGAAAACAAACAAACAGACATTTGTTTTCATATATTATATGTATATATAGGTATATTGATTTAATGTATACAAAAACATTTGTGTTATAATAAATATGAAATATATACAACAAATTTATAAATTTTACTTCCTAAAATGTGTTATTAATATGTATAATGTACCTATATTGAAAATTTAGTTGATTTTTTAATTTTTTCCCAAACACATATTTAAAAGAATTTTCTGCTCATTAACAAATTGTGAATCGATCGTTATTATACAATTAATCATTTATTTTATAAAACTATTTCTCTCTCTCTCTCTCTCTCTCTCTCTCTCTCTCTCTCTCTCTCTCTCTCTCTCTCTCTTATTATAATAGCCTTATATCAAGTATACGAAAAAAAATCTATATAATTTAGCTCTTGTTTCCATAAATGATTATTCCCGTCAATTTAAAATATCGAAAATTGTACGTATAATGCGTTATATTAATATAATAATTTCGTATAAATTAGTCGAGATAATAATTCGTCGTGACTCGTGATGGCGACCGCAGTACGATAACAATCCAGACGAGGAGTGTACGGTCGAAGCAATATTAATAATGGTTTTTTTACACCAGTATTTTGGCACTTTTTCATTAGGGTAAAAAGTTTTATTATATATATATATATATTTTTTTTTTACGCGGATAAAAAATAACCGTTGGTTTTCAGTCAAATCAACAAAAAGTTACTGTATACAAGATAATAATTGTGAAAGTTTCTATATACAGTACGGCATTTTTTTTTTCTCTTTCCATGAACACCCCTATTCACAGTCCTTATCTTTTATTATGAGCGTAAAACAAACCCATATAAATTGTATATATATATATATATGACATTTGTGTTTGAGGCGATGTAAAGCGAATATAGAGGAACGTCCGTCTACTTTACACGATTCGTTTTCACCGCAAACCACGCAAACTTTAATGATGTCATAAAAAATAAACCGAAGCGAATAATATCAACACGAGATAATCGTGAGAAAAAAATTTTCGTTTTAATATATATTAGAAACAAAACCCGGGGCAATTACAGAATACACGATTGTATTTTAATATAGCCGTCATTCGTTAAAATGGGATCTGATCGAAAGACGTCAAGGAAACAAAATCAAACCAAATTATATTAAATTAATTGAAAATGTCAAATATTTTTTCTTCTTCTCCTACACTCCCAGCCATTTGTGATCGGTCATCCTAGTACCGTACTTCCACTCGATTCCATCAACCGCATACTCATCACTTACAACCACCGGCCATAGCACTCTCTTTTCCACCCCAGCTCATTTTTTTTTTTTTTTTTTTGTCTTTTTCTTCCCCACTTTCCGACAATGTGCATTCTCTTTTCTAATCTCACTGTCTCTCCACATCAAACATACCGGAGTCATCTGAATTTGTTCTCGCATATTCTGTCAACTACTTAAGTCACTCCTAAATACCTCCTATATACCCATTCGTTTGTTATTTTGTCTATTCTGTTCTATATTTTCATCTCTTCTGCCCAACATTACGTTCCATGCATTGTTGCAGGCCTCGCCACTATCTTATACCATTTACATTTTAAAGTAATTTGGATCCTTTGGTTGCACACAATACCTGACTATAATCCCGTGTTTATCACATCTTCCATATCTTCTTCCATATTTTTACCTGAAAATGTCATCAATTTCCATTTAATATAACCGTATTACGTATCAATACTAACGCCGAATACTATTTGACGACAGCAAATAAAACCACATGATAAAAAACAAATAATATTCATATTTATATAGTCGAATGGTCGAATATTTTGAATTAATATTTAATAAGTTTATAAGTTAATACCGAAAACCCACTGTACAATATTTCTATATATATTTATATAGATGATGGATTCGGTTAAATTGAATAATATTAACTATACTGTATAGTTTTTAATTGAAAAATTACCGTAACCAAATTGATTTTTCCATGGTAGGTGAATTAATATTAATTACAGCTAATACAGAAATATATTATGTATACAAAAGTAATTGTAAAAATATTACTGATTAAACGTATATTCAATTCGATACTATATTGATTTTAACGAAACGAATTAAATAATTATTTTACATTTACCGCGAAGATACGTCTGTTCGTTTAAAACAATGGAATGTGATTAATTAAGAATCCTGAATTCAAATTATCTCAGCTACTATACGAAACGTACAATTAATTTAAAGATAAATTATAATTTTTGTTAGGTGTATGTTTAACGTTAAAATTACCACGTTTGGATTGTAGTATATGTTCAGTTGATTTAATATCACTATAATAGTATATATAAAGTTTCGAAAATAAAATGAAATTATAAAATTCTTATAATATTATTATATTTCTATGTCAATATAGATGTTTCAAAGCGTCACATTGAAAATGTTTAGAAAATGGGATCGTTATTTCAAAAACAAAAATATAATATATTACTCATGTAGATTTTTATCGCATATTTTAGGTTTCTAAAAACTCATATTCGGCCCGTTGTGTCTGCCTGTATGTTTTCTAAAAAATCATCAATGGTTATAACAGATAGTGAATATTTGATTTTTCAATTATTTTAGATTCTAAGTGGAGTAAGGAAACTAATGCTTTTACAATTATATTTATTTTTTATTTTTTATTTCATCAACTTTTCGATCAGAAGATTTGATTTGATATAACCTCATTTTCTGGTAGAAATATAATTATAAAGATACATTTTAAAAGACGATCTTCATCCAAATCGATTTCCGTTATTTTTTTTATAATTCTGAAAAATATATTGATTTTTAAATCTTGAAATTTACACTGGACATGTATAAAAGTTATCGATTTAAAGGTTTTAAATCCTAAAATATGGGTAACTTTTTATAGACTTGAACATTTATTACAATAATTAAGTTTACGTTATATTCTAACAATATTAAAAAAGTATTATAATTTTTGCACGATATTTATCACAATTTCATAGCCCTTATCAAAGTTTTTCCATAATATCATTCATTATTTCGGTATATAATTTCCTCGTAATTCCGTAAAAAAAATATCCTTTAATAATTTGAGATTTTCACATAGACGTATTTTACTATTACGTACACTACATTATTCATTTTTTCAAATATCAAGTATTTTACCCGAAGAACGACATGTTTCTTCTCCCACTAAAAAATTTAATACATATATATTAAATAAATAATTGAAAATTATAATTTTAGATTCTAAACGAAACGAGGAATCTGTTTTATTTTCATGAATATGTTTATTTATAAATAATTTTATTAGTAGTAGGAATTTTGGAGTAAAGAGGTTATTTTATATCATATTCGTTCTATTAGTACTTTCCATATATCAAAGGGAAATGAGATTTTAAAATTATTTGCCTTTTTTATTTCTATACCTATACATGTTTTTGGGTAGAAAGAGTCAAGCAGGAGTCATTGAGTAGAACTTTTTTCGTAACAAATTGGTGCTAGTTGGTACTCTTTTTTGATTTTCCCAGTAATTTTTCTGAAGCGTAAAGAAAAACAACCTTTTATAACGGAAATATTTTATAAACTCGGGGAAAATAAAGAAAAAATAATTAAAATTGTCATGATTATCTATTTAAATTTTAATTTTTTATAATAATATAAAACCAAACTTAAAATCATCTTTCAAACGCTTTGATTTATCTTTTATTTTGAATTAAATACGTCCATAACCAGTATCCTATACGATGAGTGAAGTGCTCCCATCACCAACTTACCATATTTAAAAAAAATATATATATATATGTATATAAATACCTATATAATATAACAAATATGGAAAATACTTGATATACGATATTTATAATCTATAAATATATAATAATATTCAAGTAATAAATCTTTATTAATAAAATAAATGTCTTTATGCCGACATAATATTATAAAAATACAAAAAATATTGAAACGCCTATAAAATGATATATTATAATTTATAACGTTGCTTAATTATAATCAATATGAAAAGTTAAATTACTTATAATTTACATTCTAATAATATCGAAAATATGTGCATTGTGAACTTTTCTTAATTGTAACAGTTATAAAGAGTAAATTATTACAATTAAAAAAATTAAGTTTTAGTAATTTTTTTTCAAATTCTATCCTATAACTTTTCTCTTTTAAGAAGTCAATTACAAAACACTAAAATATATTTACCTATTTTTCTAATAAGATGTTATTTTAATATTATATATATTATATAGACGTCGACAGACCTATCATGCTCTACAAAAGTCCCTGCGCTTACCTAGATTTATCGAATGTTTCTAATTATAAACAATAATTGTGAATTAATTAATTATTATTTATTACAAAAACATAAAATACGTATATATAATGTATGCCACTGATACAATACTGAAATGTCTTGTATAATATTGTAAAAATCCTAGAATGTTAGAATGCTCCAAAAATATTTTCACGATTTTCAGAGAATAATTTATATCTAAGTATATTTTTATGAAATATTAATTAGAAATGCACTCGTAGCTTATATTATTTTTATGTAAAATTATGTAATAGTTATAATACAAAATACCAGTACATGCAGTATGTAATCTATATATCGCAGTTTATAATATATGCAGATATTCTAAGTTTTAAAAATATTTTATAATAGTTTTTACGTATAAATATTTAAAAAAAAAAAACTGAAATTGTAAGAGTTATATCAAAAATGACTATTTTCAGTATCTTTAAAAAAGAGGATGAAAAGGTTAATTAATTCAGAACTACCAATCATGATATATTATAATGGTTTCGACAGATTTAATTATATTAGTGTATAGCTACCATTAATTCGTTTCGTTTGAAATTAATTTAATTGTAATAATAAATGATTGAGAAAATATGTATTGGCAAACAAAACATTGTAATATTTCAGTACATGTCTCGCTTTATTACGACAAGAAATAATGTTTGATATTAATGGGTACCTACGCGTACCTAAGCCCGACTTATTCTGATTTGTATCTGGAAAATGAATCGAATTTTTGTGCGATTAATGTAAGAGAAAAAACTAAACAATCGTTTATTATTTTGAACGATGCTTGTGTACCGCCACATTTTCTTTTCGCCGATCACTATTAATTAATACTGTTTATAAAGTCGCTCGGCTTTCCTTTCTCCGAAACTTGTTAGATTTGCGAGAGAGAGAGAGAATGACGCGAGAGCCGAAAAATAACAGCTTTCCAAAACTCTATCTATCACAATCCTATATTAAAACCGGGAAATCGAATTCGGCAATTTTATATATAATAATATAGCGGACTACGTGCGACGAAAATTGGGGTGTGTATGCTGTGTATATCTAGTAGTAGCATACTGAATTACATCGTTGAAACTTTACCGATCCCGTTCCATTCAGCTCCAGGACTTTGCAAATAATTGGAAATGGAATATGTCTCGGGTGGTCCAAATGCCACATATCCCGCATCGGATATCCGTTTACTAACGAATTTCACATCGAGAAACGTTTCGGATACGAACGATATGACCACAAGTTACCATATCGTAAGGTGCCCATTGTTTTGGAATAATAATTCATCTGCGAATTTAGAGCATGTCGGCAGAAAACGGATTTCCTACGAAAATTTTGCATTAGCGTTTCACGGAAAGGGTTTTAAATCACATTTTTTTTTTTTTTTTTTTTTTATAAAATTCGCCGTTTTTATCATAATAATCGAATATAGCATAATTGTGTCCGAAAATTGAGTTCCTAAGTGCATTATTGAACGATTTTAGAGTTATCGAAAAAAAGTAATAAAGTTCCAACGAAAAATTAGTGGATAATACATTTTGTTTTCATCAGATAGTACCAAATCATACCTCAAGAATACGGTATTAGTATGAAAAAATTCTGTTTCATAGAATTGATACATACGCTACTATGAAAATACTCTATCTGTCTATGGGCATTATTTATAACGTCGATTTTTTTCAATTGCGACTATAAATTCTAACTAATAGTTAATATTGTTTGAAAATGTCCTGAAATTCGGTATACATTCTATTTTAATATGTCAAATGAAAAAGTTACACGAACATTCAAACTCTGCATCAAACCTTTATAATGATTTCCTGAGCAATTTCTAAAACACAAGATGAATCACTTTCATACTAACCCCGCAATTTCTCATTTATATCGACATAAAAACATCTTAGAACAACGAAACAAAACACAAGTGATAGATTACAACATTGTCTAGTACCCTTCATATAGCTGCTCTTCGATACAATCTTTTTTTTTTTTTTTTTATTGAAGATTTATAGTTATTTGAAAAATAACTTTATAATTTAAAAATAATTCAATGTTTTAACAACATATAAAATGGGTTTACATGCACATATTATCGTGAAACTGTTTCGTTGAATGGTAAATTATATTGTTATTTGTAATTTATTTTCCGTTTAATCTTTCTACAATGTACTTTCAAGCCGATGATAAAAACGAGAAACGAGAAAGGAATACTTTCAAAAAATTGATTAAAATAAATAAATAAAACAACAATAAAATGTGATAGTCACGTGAGAACCGTATGTGGAATCATTATTGCATACTGAATTTTTGGTTCCTAATATTGTATATTTAATAATAAACTGTATAATTCAATGAACATAATATTTAACTTACTATGCTTATGAACAGAAATACCTAAAATCAACAATACGAATAATAATCATAAAATTTGAAATGTACACTGTTGACAACGAATTATGAGAACAAACAGACGTACAGAGTACAGATAAACAATAATACCGATTTCTATTTCCCTATAATTACTATAACTATGTGACTAGCTAATTATTGTAAGGACGGTCGATTGTCAAATAAAAACATTCTTAAAAACGTATGGTTAGAAACCTTTAAAATTTCGCAATATATACACCCAAGTTTTCTTAGATGTCCTGCACAGAACCCGTTAGAATCAGGCCCAGTGACATATTGTCCCTTCCGAAAAGTGTAAACATCTTATTTTCCCGTTATGTCTATCCGACTATTCTATATTGACTCGTTTTCATAGTTACTGGACAAATTGTGGATTTGACAATCGACCGGCCTTGCAATTAATTAGTCTTATATTATTACTAGGGTAGCAGAAAATCTCGAAAATACCGTTTTCCCAATATCCGTATATCCGTCTATCCCCGCAGAGTCTATCCTTACAATTCGTTGTCAATTGGTTATCAATATCAATATTTATAATTTCTATTCGTTTTGTTGTTTTTAGTTTCTATGTATGAACATAATAGATTAAAGAAATTATTTATGGAATTATAGTTTATTGATTAAAACACGTTTAGAAACCGAGAATTCGGCACGCTCACTGAGTGGATATTTTCCTAAGCTGTTTAATCTTTATATAAATAATGTTAGTCTTATGTCAAGTAAGATATATACATATACAGTGCACGTATAAAATTGTATTTCTTAAACATTAAGTTTTATATCTAATGGTTATGTTAATACAGAATAAACCACATCGCAATATTCATAATTAACATTTTAATTACGTTATAGCTTGTATATTTTATGAGAATTCTCGACATATAAAACGTACATAACGTAGAACGAAAGTAATTTAAAAAAATAAAACGCGTGTAAATATAAATAAACAATTCGTCTCAAATTTGAAATGTTATGTAATTATAATTATATAGTGTTATAAAAGTGTAAAATTTCAAAATATTATATATTTTATGGCAAAATATATTGTATAAGTACTTTACATTACTTATAATAAAATATTGAAATTTCAAATATATTTAAGCTTACAATTGTATATTTCGCTGCAGTAATAATTAGTAGATATGCTTTGCTTATGTATCTTTTGTGTTTGTGAATTAAATTACAAAAAATTATTCTAATTCCTTCACTCTACAGTATTATATTATATCCTACTTAGATAATAATTGAACCAAACCAATGACATCATTTCAGGTTTTATCAAACGAATAAAATATTTTAACAGGCTATTAATGAAAAAAAAAAAATCGTATCCTTCATTCCTTCTTTTTTATTAACGCCTACTTCTTGATTTTATATTCTATAAAATGTATTCTAATTCAATTATTGGTTTTTTATTCCTGAGAAAATTTTAAATATATAATATTTAGGTACATACCTACCTACGTAATACTAAACAAGTTTCGTAAAACAGTTTGACACAAGTAATGATTACACACTTTTATTATACGCTAGGTATATGAGTGCAAAATATATAAACGCAAAAAAATAATTAATAATTATTATTATAAAAATAGTTAATAAACGATAAATAAATAAAATAATAATGATGTTATAAAATTTTATCACATCGTTTTTTTAGCTACTACAGCTGTAGCCTCAAAAATAATGACAATATTTTTATTTTTTTTATTTTATCATTTTTATGTTGTATAAAATGTGGTCCTTTAAAAGAGGTAATCTGATAGTTTTGTACAAATTGGATTGCAAGTGTCTTGCGGCTACATTCTCTAGCCGAGTAACCTTTAAAACCCATCTCGGATAAAATATACCCACCTTATCACCCCTCAATAACGATACCACAGGATAGTTACTTGAATATATAATAATATACATACATACATGATTAGCTCATTAAGATTTACGATCGACAACAGTAATTTGTGTTAACGACAAGTAATATACTGTTGGATCGATAAATTATAATTATAAATACGACTCGCGGATTCTAATTCCCTTAAAAATAACATGATTTTTTTCCACTATTTTCATTCGTCATAAATCGACATACCAAATTTTGGAACCCGTGACATTTTAAAATCTTAATAACTTTTATACTAATTTTTAAAAAAAAAGCCAGTGAGTAGGGGGTAGGATACTGGTGATGGATATATTGAATTGAAAAACGATTTTGAGTGGAGCTCGGTATGATATACCTATACATAAATATTACATTTAAAAATTTATAAACTTTAAAATGTCACCATATTATATTATATTATTTAGTATATTCCCATTATCCGATTAAACATTCCATTTTCCAAACATTTGAAATCCAAATCTCGGTTAAAAAGTTTTACAAAAATGCTATTACTTTTGGGTTTTCGGAGAAATTTATCAGATACATTACGTTTAGGTTTGTTTGATAGTACATTTTCTAAATCTTTTCAACAATAACCTATTAAAATAACGGAAAATTATGAATTTTCCACTCGATTTTCATGTAATTAAATGGGTAATTTAAGATGTTATGAGATCTAAAAATAAAGGTAATATACCCCCATCGCACCTATACTTATATCCATAATAATCGTATATTAAAGTTGTGTATATTTTCACAAATTGGAATAAGTTTTATTAATTGTAAAATAACGAATAAAAATTATTTGTAGATTTCTAATTATTTTTTCAAAATATAAAATAAACTCGAAATAAATTTAATGAAAAATAGAAAACGGTTAAAAGCTGTATTTTTTTTTTTTTTTTTAATGTTTTTTTCATTACTTAAAATATTTTTCGCGAATTTCGATCGAATTTAAATAATATTTATAATAATATTGCTTAATATTCCAGTGGAAAAAAAAGAGTAAAAAATAATGTGGACAAATGTATGAGAAAACGAAGGTTTCGCAAAGCGCATAATTTTCACCGATGTCGTTCATTTTCATTTAACCGAGTTTCTCAACAGGCCGAATTGCCGTATATGGGGATCTGAAAACCCAAGAGTGATTCAAGAAAAAGAAATGAAAAAACGAAAAAGAAATCCTCAGATAATTACGGTTAGGTGTGGGATTTGCAGTGTCGGGCCTTACTTTTTTGAAAACGAAGAAGGAAATCCTGTCACAGTGGATGGAGTCCGTAAGTCCGTTACCGTACTATGTTCACTGATTTCCTTTTTCCTCGTTTGGATCAAATGAACATCGAGAATGTATGGTTCCAACAAGATGGACACACTGCAAGAGAAACCATCGCTATTCGCTTTACCGCGTGAGAAGTTTTCTGACAAACTAATCACGTTGTGTGGCGACCAAACCTCGATTTGACACCGTGTGCTTTTTTCATATTATGATGAGGATATACACTAAGTCACGAGTTTACCAGAACAAACCACGAAATTCGTTGGCTCTTAAAGAAGAAATTCGACGTGTCCCCTACGAACTTGATGGGAAAACTCCATGTGATCGGATGATGATGAATTTCATGGACCGAGTGATCGAGCGTAGAGGGAGGAGGCCGCCATATGACTGATATTATTTTTCATATTTAAACCTCAACCTCTTCTGAAGAGAATGATGTGTTGTTTTTTTTTTTTTTTGCTATATTTACATAAATAACTTTGATCGGTAGCAGTTTTAAATCGGGCGTTCTTTTGGAGACACCCGTTATAAAAAATTAACTTTCTTTTAGCCAAAAGAAAATATCTAGTTAATGTTTTTGTTTTTTTTTTTTTTTTTTTTTTAATCTGTTAACTATTAACTCACGTAACCAAAAGACTATTGTAGATCAATTGACTTTAGTAGTACCTGCGACAAGAGCGAATGTTTTTCATATTGAAATCGTGTCTACACATTTACGCCCGTTTGAGATAATCAGCTTGCCGTCCTCTTCGTGCAGTCTATACCATATACTAGCATTTTTCCCGAATAATATAATAATACGCGTGTAATTGTTTGTGAACAATTTGATTAGTACATGGCAGAGAGTACGTTATCGCGCCGCCATGTTCTTATATTGCCGTCTACTATACACAATACATATGCGTATGTATGTATGTGTATGTACGTATTTATGTATATATTGTGCTGCGGACGACAAAAATTGAACTGTCAGCCTGAAATGGCACGCGCGTCGGTTAACCGTTATTTACTACGTTTTCGGCAACCCCCCCCCCCCGCCGTGACGTTAAATCATGTTGATTGTTAATTACGATTCGGACGACCGTTAAAGGAGAAATGTACCGCGGTTGAAGCGAAAACCGAAAAGATAAAAATAAAAAGCGCCTGGTCGTATTACTCTCGTAAAACCGTTGGGTCCGGTTAAATATATTAAATATTTTACGTTAAACGGGTAAAGCGCGATTATTATCATTGTGTAGAAACTCGGACGACGAAAATATAATAATTATTATTATCGTTAATTAACCTATTATTTTAATTATTATTATTATTATCATTATTATTATTATTATTATTATCATCATCGTTATTATTACGGGACAAGTTTGTTTTCGGTGGTGGACGGACGGTAATAATACACTTTGTTAGCGCAACGCCACCCCGTCGAAATCGTATTATTATTAATATATATATATATATATATATATATATATATATTGTAAAACGAGCGTCACGGACAAACGGTGCAAATATTTACCGGGCGAATTTACGGACGCGCGCGCGCGCGCCGTTTCCGGTTTGCGGCAAATTAATAACATTAATTGAATAGATGTCATTTCGTTTCCCGAAAGTTACCCCCGCCCGCGATTCGTCGCCGACACATCTCACCCCCCGGTAACCCCTCCAAAGACGGTGTATATACACCAAGGTACTCCTCCTCGCGCTCTCGTCCGACGTCCGTTCGGTATTCCCCATCGTTCGAAATCCAAGTTTATCCGGGTGTAGTGCAGGGAATACCGTACATTTATACATATATATATATATATATATACACACGGGTGTTGCCAAAGGAAACGATAAACAAACAGGTCTCCGAGATATTATATATTGTACTGTGATTTCCAACATATATATATATATATATATATTATATTATTTTCCTTTATCGGCTGTATACGGTGGTAATACGTATATATATATATATGTGTGTGTGTGTGTGTGTGTGTGTGTGTGTGTGTGTGTATGTGTGTGTGTGTGTGTGTGTGCAAAACAATCGCTTGTACGCAACACGATGAAAATATTCTCGTCTTATATATTCGTAATAAATATAAAAACAAAAGTAGAAAAACGATTCGTCGATATAAATTCGATTTGAGATATGCACGCGACGGAAGGCCTGCAAAAAAAAATAAATCGTTGGCCGTAAACGTAGAGAGGGAACCGCTCGTCCGCCCCCGCACATGGAAATACGTTTCTATACTGTAAGTTCGTTAAATACGTTAAAACGTAATAACGTGAATACCGTAGCTTAAGTAAATAGGCATGTCGGCTATGATTCCGTTTTCGCTATCACTACACGCATGTTCCCCCAGACATGGAATAAACGATAACAATAGCATTATGGATGAAAGCGTCTTGGTATCTCAATAATAATATATGCGTACAAAGGTGATACACGTCTTGAATAAACAAAGTGGTAATTCAAGTGTTTTATTAATAGATTAACAATTCATTAATTATTCATTCAAAATTAATAATAACAATATTAAAATAATTTTTCCATGAATTATGTCGTTTATTCCATGTCTGGGGAACATTTTCTGCGCCTTGTTATCTAACTGACATGCCTATTTACTTATGCCATGATAAATACATTAAAAGATATAGGTACGAAATTAGTACATAAGTGGGAAGTATAATATATAATAAATGTAAAAATATTTAAACTTTTCGTCCCGTTTTTGATACCATTGATCACTTAATTTTTAATAGGAATTGACGAATGACCGTTTTTTTTTTTTTTGCTTATTAAAATTTAAAAAGAGGCGCTACAATTATTTTTTGCCCCGGGTGACAAATTCTCTAGATCCTGCACTGGATATACATATAGTGACTTCGATAGTATATAAAATGAAAAAAATTATTATTCAGATGATTCGGGCAAAAAACCGAGTCAGTAAGACCTATAATAAAGGAATTTTATGCAGACGAAAAGAGGGAAAGAGGAAGACCAAATAAGAGGTGGTTGAGTATGATACAGAGTGATGGTAAAGACGACTAATATAATTATGTATGGGAAGAGAATGTGGAAGATCAAGTGCACGTTCAGGACTAGGGCAATTGTCCCCAAATATTGGGGGTGATAAGACAAAGGACGAGAGGAATGTTAATACTATTCTAGGCTAAATGGAATTTCGCATAGAAATTATAGAATTGTCTTACCCCCGTCATAAAATAAAAAATATGTATACTAGAGTCGCCGTATCTATGAAGTGAAGGATTAAACCAACCTTTTGAAAAAAATTTAATATTGAAATCATACTTCAAATTTTTTCATTTTTGAGTAAAAAAAATTTACTTGAAAATTGACTAGGGTTATAAAATGTAAGAACTAAACTACTCTACAACGAATTCCGAGTTTGGGAAAGAAGACTTTTTTCTGTGTTTAAAATATTTATGAGTAGGTATAATGGAAATTGGTACTGACTATAAGACTTATTTGTATAATTTATTTAAAATAACATATTACATCAATAATAATACGACTATGTTAAAGTGTTTTTGGAAAAAAAAATCCAGTCAGTAGGGATTGGAAGCTTTTCACTTATATCTTGGATAGTGGATAATGGATAATGGACGCCAACTAAGAAAAACGTTTTTGAAATTCAACCTTTTAGGAAGGAAAACTGGGAAGTGAGTTTTAATTTTTCTTCAATACCCAGCCCAAATTACTAGTCATAGAAATCTGAAATTTTTAGATAATATTCCTTTAAAAACATAATATACGTCCTCTATGAAAATATATTTCAATAAATCTGTTCTACGAAGTCAAGTAATTCGGATGATATTATTTAGAAATATATTTTAGATTTGTATTGCGTACGTTTTAAATATCTACTCTATTTTAATAACCTATTATAACCACTTCAGTCTTCTATTATTCCTCTTCAAATTGAAAATTCCACACCACGTTCAAATGTAATTTTAAATATTATTTAGAATACGAATAGAACCTGTAATGGGCATATTTAAATACACACACTTATTTCTTTAATGTGGTTCAAGAAATAATTTCACAATATTTTCAAATTACATTTTTTTAATTATTGTATAAAATATGAATAATAGAATAATTATAATAATATCCGAAATATTTAAATACACATGTTTACACAATTTTGTTTGAAAAAAAATTTAGCAATATATCCGATATAGGTTTTTTTAAATATTCTTTTAAATAAATAATACACATATCTGAAATATTTAAATATGCATTTTTTCATAATGTTGTTCAAAAAATTTATTCAAATCAAGTTATTTTAAATATTGTATTGAACATATTTTTAATACATGTCTGAAATATTAAATTTAAAATATTTTCAACACGATACCATAATGTTTTGTTGGAAATACGGTTAAAAATATAATTTTACAATATTTATATGTTCCAATCGCTATCTGGGAAGTAACAGTAAAAGACTGAAAATGTCAATATATTGATTAATTTTTTTCAAAATTACTGTGTAATTTTATACCAAAATAATAAAATATGCATTACTTTTATAAAATGGTACCTATTTAAATATTTATTTTGTATTCCTGAAAAATAAAATAATGAACATTTTTATTTACAATTTAAAGTGAATTTGTTTGAAGTCTATAGGTCATAAATATATTTTATTAAAACAATTGTTATATTATTATTTTTTGTTAGTGAATAAAAATTCAGATCTTCTACTTATAATTAGAGTATGGATTTTTTCATAATTACATAATATAAACCTAATATCCATTTCGTGTCTATGAAATCTTGTTAATATTCCATTAAATCAATTTTATTTCGCATTATAAGTAAAAACATTAATTTCATGCCGTCTTTTATACATTTGTAAAAAATTTATTTGGAAATCTAATTCGAGATTACATATTTTCGTATTTTTAAATACATGCTAAACGGAATGTAATTCTCTATGTATCCTCTTTCTTCTTATAAACGTAATGTGTAGTGATATTTTATATTTATACAATATAGTTTCAATATTTATATATAAATTTAATACTACAACAACAACAACAACAACATTTAAATATAAATTTCTCCTATTCTGAAATTATAGAAATATTTTTATGCCGGATATAGCACGTAATTCCGAAGTAAATTCATAATTATTTTTCTCGTATTCGGGTAAAAAGGAACGCTGGCGGATACCAATTGAATACACTGGAATCATTATACGTACATTCTTCAGCCTCCCCCCCCCCTTCCGTTCCCCTAAATTTCATTTTGAAAATTTTATTTCTCCAAATATTTAGTGCGTACAGTACCTTCCGCAATTCGTATAGATTCGCACGACCCGACTTGGAATTTGTACGACACCAAATCAACAAGATAAGATAATTTTACTCTGACGCCCCAGACCCCTCCTTCCATGAAAAAGTCATAGAATCGTACTTATTCTTACTGTAATATGTATCGTTACTATATAGTTCCTACTTTTAGCACATACAGCTTATATATACAATTAAATATACTTTGACATACAAGCATGAATTTGTTTCAAACGCTTACCAGTGTTTCCAAGTGTGTTGTCACTAATATACTTCTGATTTCATAAATAGTTTTATTGTCATAATTATAACCAAATCGAAGGACCGAACCAGCAGAAAAACAACAAATAAAAATACGTAAATTTTCAACTTTCGAATGATAAGTTTATGGCAACGATGGATCGACGATCGAATCGATTTTCTCGACGTACAAGTATAGTAGGTACAAAACAATATAATATTATATTATTACATAGTTTAGCACTGCAGTGCAATTTGAAGAAACCACAAACATTTTGTAAATCTAAATTATCATCAAAATGAAATTTACGGACGTTTGTGCGTAACGACGATTATCGTTTTGAAAATTCGTGACGGGCAATATTAAATTATGCCATTTAATCTTCTACACTATATAATATAATAATACGGTTAAGCCTTTTCGTAAATAACTCCGAGGTGCTTAAATACTATTATACAATGTTATACGAAACCATAAATATAGTGCATAAGTACCAACTCTCCTGACATTTCTCTATTAATATATATATATATAGGTATATATTGTGGCACGACAGGATAAAATAATAACAGTGTTTTATTGTATAATGTACCGTTTAATCATCGATAAATATCCTGAAAATACACTCTCAATGACACTACGATTATACGAGGACTAAACGATTGCAACCCCCAAAAGTCCCGGGCAAGTTATTTTTGATAATAGTTTCGTTTTTTATAAAACACGAATTTTTAATTGTTTCACATATTAATCGTATGATATGGATTAAAATGTTGGGCTACACGTTTACTGCGCTTTTCAGCCACCATAAACATGATATTTTGTGAAGTTCCGTTAAGCTTGGGTAAATATTCTTTTGATAGCGGTTTACTAAACTTTTGCTTTTTACCTATATATCATTCTTTTGAGTTTTTCTTTCCGGTTAACTGGTCCTCAGACACTCGTAACGCTGAGAATGTTCTCGATAAGACTATATGAAAAAGTTTGCTTCGTCTCGTCCTCGTCCTCGTTTCGCAGGGAATTAAAATGCATGGTATTTTTTTTTTTTATTCAGTCAATCATGTCGTTTTAACATGAAAATCGCATAAATACTGTTTCAGGTTGACGTTTCAAACACTTATTGTTTTTTTTTTTTTTTCAATACGACTTAATCATTCTGCAGAGAATCAGATAGCGAGTACCTACGTTTTTTTTTTTCTTTATCTGTCACGTAAAGTCATTAAATAATGATCGTTAAGAAATTAAAATAGAAAAGTAGTTTTAAAGTCATTAAATAACAATTTAATATCTTATTGTCAGGGTATATGCAAATAATTGGAAATCGTTTACAAAAAACGGACATTGATACAAATATAAAGTATAATATGTACGTAGGTATAATATGTCTCGTCTATAATTCATTATATTATTATTGTCAAATCATACAATAATGTACTATTAGTTTATAACGGCAATATTGAAATTACATTATTAAGCTATATATATTACGGTGTCAAATCTAAATATTACGGTTCGAATCATCGAACTTTCGATTAACTTTACTACTATATAACAATTTGTATATAGAATACACTGTGCAAACATTACATTATAAAATACATAAATACATAATATTATAACAAAATTATTTAAATTATTCTTATCCGTTTTATTTATTATTATTATTATTATTATTATTATTTTCAATAGATTGTGTTCCTATGAACAGAGAACTTTTGTCAAACTGCAGTCCTATAACCATGAGTAAACGGTTAAAATAGACATATTTTAAAGTCTACGCAATATTCGTCAAATACAAATAATAATATTGTTTCGAAAGCCTCTGCAAAGTTTCACGAAAATTATAATCCAAAAGTAGATAATTCGTTATCTGCAAATAATACACTCGACTTAGTCACAATTAAACGAAAACAATATCATGTCATATTAGAGTCGACTAACCGCTACTTATGAATGCGATATATGGTTTATAGACTAATCGTTGTTTGTAGGGCTGCAAAGGTATACCTATACTAAACAACCTTTAAAAGTTAAAGGACAATTCACTTTTTATACTACAAAGTTGCCATTGTTTATATATTTTTAATTACAAGTGAAAGGGGTCGCAAGAGGACTCGGTCCTTCTACCTCTGTCAACACTTGAAATTCGTCCCCTTATTTTGACGAAAAAAAAACATACAAGGTTAAAATATGGGTCAGAAAAATGTCTATCGTTAAGAACAGTTATTTATTTTAATTTTAGTTATTTATATATTTATATATATTATTTTATTCACAATGATGTTCATTTTTTTTTCTAGAAACAACTTTCCCACTAAAAGACTTTTCGAATTGTAGTTTTATCATATGTTCTGAGAAATAGTAGAAATATCTATTTATCGGTTAATTTTTTTCTGTATATTTCATAAATACATTTTAGCGATCACTGATAAAATGATACACTTCAATTATTAGATAACGATCAAAATGTATTCAAATCATAGATATATAACATCTTATTTTATAAACAAAAAGTAGAAACAATTATTTTACAGACCACCTAACTGAACTTATATAAAATATTATAAGAATAGACTTCATATTTTATTTTATTTATTTTTAACATTCTAAAAATATATTTTCATTGGAAAAATTCACAACATGTAAAATTTCATCGAATTTCCTATCCTTTAATGATCCTTGAAAATTAAATATAGATTTTAATGTTTAAATTTTGAATTTAAGATTTTAAATTTGTACCCCATACTTATAAAAACCGATCCTGTACGACTACAGTGAAAAAAAAAATTATCTAAACTTTTTAATTATTAATAGTTTTTAATAATCCGGAACATATTATTATAATAGAAAATGTTAGCCTTTTCATTTGAGTATATGTAAAACGAAAAAAATAGCAAAATATCACAGCCCCCCCCCCTGGTCATTTTTTGTCACATAAGAGGACGCTATATATATATCTAAACGGCTTTAAAACACGTTGTCGCTTTCTAATTAATCTCTCTTAGTTGTCGTAGATTAAAATTTTAAACAGAATATGATAAATGATAATATTTAGTATGGACAAACATAGAGATTTTTTAGTCCAAATAACTTTTTTTAATTAAAAAATTTGGAATTTTACGTTTTTCAATCACAAATTTTAAGTATTAAAATATACTATTATAGAACAAAAACTTTATGCTCGATCTTAGTCTAAGTTCTCATCTTTTGTTTAGTGTAATTATTTGTCTTTTACGACAATATTTGATCAAACTGTGATCAGGAAGCCACAAATAGTATTTGAACATATAACGTTATTAATATTATTATATGAACAATTTAACGCGGTGCAGATATGAAACTATTTTTAAATTACTTTTAAAACATATTTTAACATTTTGTAATTATTGAATTTCCATTATTCAAAAAACATCTTAAAAATTGCTTATCCAGAACCCCTTTAAAAATGAATAGTATAGCGTCCTCTTAAGATCCTGTTTTTAAGTCATTCAAAACAATACGATACAAAAATACGATTCATCTCAACCATATCTATGAATAATATAAATTAAATAGTTATATATTATTTTCAATGTTTTATTTACGACTGTAGTTTACACCTATTGTATATAATACTCGTATAATATTGGTAATTATTTAACGCATTGTCATTAATTAATTTTTAATAGCACATAAGCCCGTAAATGTGTTTTTTGAACTGTTCGATAAACCTTTAATTTTCTCTTATAGAGTTCAATTATTTTCACGCAGAAATTATCCGTTTTAAAGGTATTCGATTTCCATTTAAAAATAAGGCCAACATTAAAACCCGACTGCATTTACATTTTACTGGAACATTACCAAACAGTATAATATAACGAGTTATATAGCCGCCAAATCGGACACACGCGAACGATATAGACGAAATCTCATTATAATGTCGATGGATACACCAAATATAAAAATAAAATAACTAACAAAATTGTCAAACAATGAAAAATTTAGTCTTTAGATATGTGCATTTATCAACACTAATCAGAATTTACGGTTGCGGGGTGACTAAAAAAGACCGTTCTAAACACATCTAAAATGCATTCTCTATACCATATTATTGTTATATTATTCATAATATTTATTTTAATGTAGACCGCGTTATAATCAAATTATTCGATTTAAAAATATCGTTGACTTCAACGTTATGATTACATTTTTGTTGAATAAAATATATTGCCAGCGGTAAAACATCACAATAGTAAGGACCACAACTGAATTATGTTTACTATGTGTATACGTAAAGATATGCACACTTCCGGAAGAATATTATTGTTGAGAGCTGTAAACGAGGGCTTTATAATAATAACGTTGCCAATGGAAGGTCGGATAATGAAATACGAATAATGCCTAACCCTTAAATTTTAGAAAAAAAATACTAACGAGAATAATCTGGTAGAAATAGTAAACAAAAAAAAAAAAATCAAATCAGGACTCTTATATTAGCGTGAACTTACAGAAAACCAAATCGAAATCAGTAAGCACAGAAGTTATTGAAAATATTAAATGCATATTTATTTATCATACAAAATGGAAAGAAAAATATTGAATTAACAAACATTTTGTAATTTGAAAAAAAAATTAAACAACTACTTATAAAATTTTAATTTTATACTATGTAGAAAATAACAAAATATACCTAATATAGTTACTATTTTCCAAAAACATATGTTAACGACAATCATTATAATACTATTATAACTTAGAAAAAGTTTTCAAATATTATACTTTTAAACAACCTACGCGTATGTGTTAAATGAACACCAAACCTAAACGATATAGGGCGAACGATATATAAACATATATATATGTAGTATAAGTAAGAGTATACGTATTTGAACAAATTTATGGAAAATGTAACTCGCAAATGAAAGAGTAAATATGATAATATCGATCTAATACAATATAATATAATGTATTTTATACGACTTACAAAATAAATATTAAGATCATATTAATTATAAGTAGGACTTGAAACCGGTAACCAAAAATTTAAAAACCTGTTCAGAAAATCAAAATATTTTATTTCAAATATCCATTTGAAAACTATTGTGAAAAAAAAAATGTTTTTAACAGTTAATACTATATATTTTTATTTTTCTGAAACCCCATAACCAAATACCAGCATCCTAAATCACTTCTTTTTAAACCGGCGCGGTGTTGTATCTGAAATTGAAACAAAAATTAGACTTTTAGGTTCTTAAAATCAGTAGATAAAAACGATAAAATTTTAAAAAATCCATTCGCAAAACCGAAAACCAAAAGCGTTAAAATTGATACCAGTTCCATAAACCCTGATTATAATAGTAGAGATAAGGGTTTTAATTTTCACTCTATAAGTCCTATGAAATGCCAAAAAAGTATACATTTATTTTATAGTTCAAACATTCAGATTTATGTAATTTTTCAGTATTTATGTTAAAAAAAACATCTAGTAAAAAAATTTAATTATTACTCCACACGATAAAAATAAATACCAAATTAATTTGTCGTTTATAATATTTTTCCTATATTGTGTAGATATATTATTTTTTGATTAAGTGGCCCGGTGCCAATACTATATATTATACGCAAAATTCTGCATTATTATGGATAAATATGATCTAATGGCTTGTAAAATGAACCGATTTGAACTCTCATTTTTCTAACACATTTAGAGAACTTTTAACTACAGATTGCATTTAACTTGGACTTAAAAAATACATTTTCCATCGTTTATAATTATTGTTCAAAAAAAAAAAAAAACGATCTTTATCGTTTTAATTTTCACAGCATTGTATAACTGAAAATATATATTTGAAATCGCAATATAAGTTGAAATACTGGTCGTCCGTGATCGAGTGTGTAGAAAGTAGAAACACGCGTTTCGGCGCACGAGGTGTGCAGTTCGATTTTTGAAGGTATAGCCAACGAGATTTTTCGCGTCAGGTCTCTGCTGGCCATAATATTACCCGTCCCAACAATCTTTGGCTCATCCGAAAACCATCTTCGACTCCACTAATATGTGAAAGTGACAGACTTGCGCATATTTTTTGAGTTTGGGAAATAATTGAGACCGTAAAACTGTTAATGTTATAATACAATATAAGTTAAAATCCAACCTATATAATATAACTTTACCACATTTCAAAACCAAAAATATCATTAAAATAATAACATTCTACGACGTGCTATCATTTTTCCGGTGAGCTCATATATTATAGCGATGAAAATCATATGAAATATATTATATACAAATTATATGGCCGCCGGCACATTATGTGCCTTAAATTATTATATATAAGGTTACCACTGCAGAATTGAATGAAAAGCGGAGAACCCAATATATGGGAAAAAATGGCGATGCGCATATTGGACTAAAATTCGTATTGTTGCTGACACACCTATCTATTTTGTCGCGTAGTATGTAGTGTTGAATGTTAGGAAAATAATTTCTTCATAAAATTTCGTGTTTGGATTACCTACGTGAGTACTTACCTTAAATTAATTGATTTAAAAATGACAAACAAAAACATTTTAATTGTATAATTTTTTCGGTAATTTCGAATGTTTAAATTGGAAATTTTGAAAAAGTTTTCGAAAAATTGTTGAAATTTTTAAACACTACGAGATTTGACGTATTTTTACTTGTTGAGCGAAAACAATCGTAGTTTCAAGTATTTACCAGTTTTTAGTTCATTCGCAGATGTATAATATAGGTAAGTATAGATATTTTATATGAAACGTTTTTTTTTCCCCCGTATAATAAACGATCATTAACATTTTTATAGTGGCGCCCAAACGACTGCCAGGCGTCCTATAAATTATTCTGGTAGCCATACACATCCATAGATAATAAAGGAATGGATGGGCCATCGCGCTATATACCTATAATACGCGGAGCGTTGTGTGTACGAAGAGCATATACGTTACCACAGTGGTAACTGCAGCGTGGTTAATGCGATCGTGGTAGTATGGATACTCGAATCACCCAGTAAACCAGGGGTCGCCAACCAGTCGATCGCGATCGACTGGTCGATCTTTCTAGGAATATAGGTCGATCGTTATAAAAATTAATTTTATCATTATCGGTCGATCGCGTAATAAATAATCGGATAAT
>JAIPRL010004868.1:0-35334 GCA_025469235.1 Pemphigus obesinymphae | reverse complement strand
TATAAAAAAAAATTGTGACATCGGATTTTTAAGATTTTTTGAATTTAGTTAGAGTAACGTATATTTAACGCTGTATAAAATTTTCAGAACTTAAAACCAAAAATTACTCCTTTTAGGACTTAAAAACTTCGAAAACTAAAAATGTCTATAAATAGACCAAAATTTAAAAAAAATATATTACTAAATTAAATATTCGGTAAAAATTTCAAGATTTTCATTATTTTCGAAATTACGACGAAATTAAAATTCTCGATTTTACAAAATCGTATTTTTCGTAATTTTTGGTAGTTTTTGCTTACGCATTAAAAAAATATGAAAATCGAAAAATGACCTCTTAAAAGTACCAACTAGATGCAATTTGCTACCGGAAACTGGGTATGAGTGTAAAGATCGGAGCACTCCTTCTGGTAGAAAAAGTGTTTACAGAAAAATGAAAAAAAATAAATAAATAAATAAACATCATTGTAAAACCATAAGCTTCCTCGCTACGCTCAGAATCTAAAATAGTCAGTAGAGACAGATTATTATTTTATATTTATTATTCCAGCCGGGGTACCTATGAATAACATTATAGAATAAAGGCGAACTCAAACCATATCTAAGAATCTATTTTATGAAATGTGTATCGATAATATTTTACTTGTGTATATTTGCTTTATATATTTCGTTCAAAATAAAATATAAAAAAATACTTCTCATCCAGATTTTAGTCGCTTATTAATACAATTATTTTTAAATGTTTGCATTTTTTCTTAAAATTCGTAAGAAAATGCAAAAAAAAAGGGCATATATAACTTTATATTTGAACTGTGCAATGTATGTATCTTATGTATCTTGTATTCTTGTATTATAAATAATAAAGCTATGTGTTGTAGTATGATGAAAAAAAATTAAAACGCTACAAATTCTTAGCCCCAATAATAATTGATATGGATTATACAATTTTCGAAATTCAATTTCCGCAATTTTCTGCATGTTTTATAAAATTAGTAATTTTAGACGAATAAGGTCTGAAAATTTAAATATTATCAAATTGCAATAAAATCGTAAAAACCAATGTTCACAATAACTGCAAACCAAAAATATATAAATATGTATGTAGCCTTGATGTACCTATATAGGTATGGTGTTTTATTTTATTTTTTATGCACACTTTAAATATCAACATGTTTGTATCTCTCTTTGCCATCATAATACTATAATTATCCTCGTATGTATACAATTTCATATTATAAATGCATTACCATATTTACAAAATTGCAACTATCTAAAATAAGTAATCAAACTAGCACACTTAACATCTCATTTGGTAAACTTCGCGGTTTTCGCATAAGAATTCTATAATCTATAATATAATTTAGCCTATTTAGTATATATATATATATATATATATATAATTATAAAATATCATTACGGTATGTATAATATAAGCATACCTACTTGGCGTGGTGTTGCGACACGTGATTTAAGCGATCAAACACGCGTTAATTTCTAAACATAAATTATATTTGTTCGTCGAATTTACAACAGTAATATTACATGGAACGGGTTTCAGCAGTCCAATTGCGATGTTCGGTTACAAACTATATTACTTAGGTATTATGTAATCATTTCCATGAAATAAATTATTATGATCGGTGCAGTGGCGTATATGCAATTTGTAAACTTTTTATTTTATTTTACTTTTTTCGGGGAGAGGAGGAGGGGTGGGTTATTGGGTAAAAACTTAGCTATAGATAATATTTATATTGAAAATTATTGGTTAGCAACCTTTTTTTTTTTTTAATTCACGAGCTTTCTGGGCTTACATATCAAATGTAAAAATACAGCATACAGACGAGAGAAGTTTTTCCGTGGATAAATTAATATTATGTTGTGTTTTATGTTGTATGCTATGTTGTGTGCTAATAAATATAGAATATCCGTTCCGTTGTATAAAAAAAATAATCCCAAAAAATCTTTAAAGGGTTATATAATATATTTATATTTTATGAAAACTAATAGTAAATATCAAAATATTTAACAATTATAATAATACTCCAAGACTCAAGAACATATAATATTATATATTTTGTGTTTTGTTTTAATCAAAGTATATAAACATTATACATATACGGGTATGTATGTATGTATGTATATACCAGTCTTGTAAAGAATACTTTTATTTTATATTAGGAATACGTATTCAAATAAATGGACGAAAAAGTATTCACAATACGTATTCGAATACTTTTAGAATATATATATAAATTATTTTTTTTTTTTTTGCTGCTAATCTTAGTCAGTTCTGGAATGGTTTGCCAGTTCGGTAATTAATAGTTTATGGTTCAATATTTTACTATATTTCGACCAACCTTGGTACACATATGACTTACTTAATATCTGGAAATAAATATAGTGAGATAATACCGAATGGTGGGAGGGGAAGGGGTGGCATGTAAAAATGATCAAAATTGACTTATTTACATGGACAATTTTATGGGCAACAATGGTCAATGGGTAATCAGCTATATAAATATAATAATTAATTAAATAGTGAAAGTGTTAAAAAATTAGCCATATATGTATTATGTATATATATATATATATATATGTATATATATATTAATATATTAATATTATATGGTAGGTATTAGGTATTACATATACTATAATCTATATTGTATCATATGAGTTTCGAGTAGGTACATAGGTATTACTAGGTATATTCCAAATTATAGCCACATAGGTGAACACCCAAACTCGACACAGGTCGCAGACAGTGTGTTAAAAATTATTTTGTAATAAAAATTAAAAGCTATTTTCGTAGTTTAAAAAAAATTATTTTTTCAATGAATAAAAATATTTAAAAAAGATGTATTCAGAATATGTATTTGAATACTTTTTACGAGAAGCATTTAAAACAGAAATTGAATACAAAAAAATTATTCGAACTGATTATACCTATTGTAGACATTATATAATAATGGGGATTCGTAAATATAAATTATCTTTTGTATTTTAATTCGTATGCCAATTAATTTAAGTATTTTTTCGTGGTTCCACGTCACTATCAATTTTAGGTATGTTCTTCGCAAATTGTACTAAAAATATCTATAAAGTATTTCTCATTTATATCAACTTCAGAATATTGTAGACATTTTAGACAAAAATGCCTTTAAGGTAGGTACAATAATTATCTAGCACCCTAGTATTTTATTTTATTTCTTTACTAGCATATACCTTTTTACACGTTTTATAAGTTGTTAATAAAACAACATTTATTTAATAAATAAAACTTAACATTTTTTTAAAAATTTTTTTCGAATCTTTTCATTTATGTTTGGGTTTAAGTCTATAATTTCAATATTATAATTGTGCCATTTGCCGATTTTCCCAATAGTTTTCTTAAACGTATAGGAAAACTACCGGAAATAACCAAAATAATTTTATAATCAGTACAATTGTATTTATATTTTACGAAAATCAAATGTATAGAATTATTAACTTAACGATTATAATCGTTAAGTTTATTATTTATTAATAATTATTAATCTGTAGGATTCAAGATCATAAAATATTATATATTGTATGTTTCATACTTTCATTATAATGAAAATGTGTATAAGAGTATGTATAGTTATTATAGAAAAATCGTGATTCGTGATTATAAATTACCAATATATTGTATTTTTAATCGTAAGCCAAAAGTTCGTAAAATTGTGTTTCACTATTTTCATATGTTTAGTTTAATTTTGACAAAATTACTTTTTATATTTTGTTTTTCAATTTCGAAAATTAAATTATTTGGTGTCTACACTTAATGAAAAATAAAAATCTATTCAATCGCAATTCATTAGATAAAAAATATCATTATTTTATAACCCATAAATAGTTTATTAGTATAATAAATATTAATTGTAGATAAAATAAACAAGATTTGTGAAATAAAAAAATTCAATTTATTTCTTTTTATATAACTGTTTCTAGTTTATTGATTAAAGTTTGATAAAAAAATATCATATTAAAATAACAATTATTATTATTCTAACAATGTAGATTATTTTTTGAAATTAATAAATTAATTTTTACAACTTTATTTATAAAAACCTACTATGTATCGATATACGTATCTTCCTAATTATTATCAATGATTTTTTTAAAACAACAATTATTAATTTTTAAATATTGTAACATAATATAAATTAACATATTTATAATTGTTTATTTATATAACTAAAAACATTAGATATTTCCAAGTAAGTTAAAAAGTTAAGTTAGTGTTAACTTATTTGTGAGTCAAATTTTATTAACGTTAAGATTATCAGATTATGTAGCTAAGATATCTGTGAAAAAGTAATTATCTAGTTAATATTTATACCTGTATGTGTATACAAAATATAATAATTTTGCCTACAAAATACGTCATATTATCTATACCTATTATTACATATTATTATAAAGTACCATATTGTGGTGGAATTTTTTTTTTATTTAAGAAAATGGAATATTATTTTTGGAAGAAAATGGTCCCGTCCATAATTTAATATCAATCTCTTAATAATAAATTTAAAACTTTATATTTCTACTTGACAATAGCGTTAAAAGGACGCAACACACCCGCTTTTTAAAAATGGAAATCTTGAAATTTAAAAATATATAAATATATTTTAAAAGTTATTTAAAAATGGTCCTGTATCGGTACTATTTTTTATTGTTGTGTTATCACTTGCCAATCATATAATTTATTATATTTGGTAGTAAACGTAAATACTCGTGAATTTCTATAATTCTAAAATTTCCCTAGTTTCCTGATAATATAAATAAACAAACAATACATCTGAGCAAAACTAAAGACGAGAAGGTAAGCTGCGTTTTTACTAGATAGAATTAAAAATTAAATAATATACAGCTTTTTACGAAGACTTAAAATTAATGAAAAAATATTTTTTTTTTTTTTGACAATCAGCTATCATATATTAACAAAAAAGTGTTTAAAAAAAATCATCTAGTAAAAACATTAAAGACATCATAAGGAACTCAAAAATGTTTTGCTAAAATTAAAATCGAATAAGTTTAACACCATTCATTTGTGGAAATACATAATACATATAATACAGTACTACTATATATTTATATCAGTACTACAGTAACCATATAAGACACAAATTAATCCTTAAGGATCTTTAAAGATACATGGAAAAATTTTACTGAATTATTAATTATATTATAAATATTATAGGTTATTACTACTACAGTCGAAGACAGAAAAGTTAAAATGACTTAGTATTCATTACAAAAAATAATCTTAAAATTTTTTTAATATTTGAATAAATGTACTTAGATATAATACTTAAATAAATCTTTTTTATATAAATACAAAGGCGAGAATATGGCAACTAATTTAAATTTAAATTAAAACTCAACTAGTTAATGATTATTTTTATTCACAATGAATATATTAGCTTTTTTTAAAAAAGAAAGACGAATCGTTATTATCATCTAGTTAGTTAACATATTGGGATGGATCGGAGTTAGTTAATATTTTTTTTACAGAATTTTAATACAAAATGGGTTATCAAGAAGCGGTTACTTAATATGTTTTTAAATAAAATGTTAGTAATTTTGTTTATTTTTTCAATAATTCATCGATTCACTTACATCCGTATTTTTTAGTTGAAAATTAACTTTATTTTAGTTCAGACTTATTTCTTCTATTTTACTTTAAACAACGAGTTTATGTTATTTTAAAACTCAAAACAACTTTATTTAATATCAGAATAGATAAAAGAAATTGGAAAATTTAAAAAACCCATTTGTTTTCTCTTTTCAAAAAATATTATAGCTTCCCTTTAGGGTATTAAATTGTACTTTTTAAAGGGTATTTTTCTTAGGTTTTAAATTAAATTTTGAAATCAATGGAAAATTTCATAAAAAAATCATTTTTAGGTTATCTATTGATCATTTAAAACTCGAGTTTTTTTTTTTTTTATTACATTATACTCTGCTCTAAAAATATATATGAATGAGATGCCTTTAAATGATTCAAAAACAATTATAATTATTTTAATAATTATCCTTATTCCATTATTTAAAGTAAAACTTATGAAAATTACCGATGAATTAGTGGTGTATTCTATGTTCTATTTTAAGGATAAAATATTAATTGTTGATATTAGTTTTTTAGTCATGTAGGTACATTGTACAATATTTATGAAGTTGATTCCCTTTTTTTTTTTGCTTATTTAATTTTCATCACACCTCCTCAGAAATACAGAAATATGTCTTCGGATCGTCCCTGACTATTTGATAAAAATAATTGATATTTAAAAAAAATATCCTTTGCAAAATCATTCTCCGAGGTTCATTCTCATTCACTCATTAATATATTACAACTCATTTCAAGTTTGTTAAAATATGAATACTATTTATTTATAATATTAATATTTGTCCTGTGCATATAGGTATCGTATGATTCGTATGATACCATGACACATTTTAGTTTAAATATATTTTGGTTTATAAATGAATAAGAGTATATGTACCTACGTCACGTTTCTTCTTGGAATTAGCCTTAGTACCTAACGTCATGCAGTTATGATAGGTAATGATTAAATACGATTTTGATAAAACACATGTCTTGTCACATTTAACGCACGATTCGGTAAAAAAAAAATACTGATTTAATAACCATAAAAAATTATTCCAAACATTCCAAATGTTCTGCTGAACAACTAGGTATGTATAATATTGTATAACGCTTATTTTATAATGTTATTCGTCTGTGTAATACTTACCTATTACATTGGTACCCACTAAATATATATATATTTTTTTACATATATATATATAATAAATTATTGTTTCAGAGAAAAGATGAATTTAAATGAAGACGAAATTGAAAATATTTGGTTGAACTCCGACTTTTGAGTTTAGGAAAAAAGTGTCAAAATATCGAAAACGTTACTTAGGATTTTAATTTATATATAACAACCGTAAAATGTGTCCCACCGTAAGAACATCGATTTTTTAATTTTTTCACCCGTTTCAAAATCACCTCATGGCTTTCGGGTCTAGGGGGAAAATATCTCAGAATACCGAAAAATTCCATATGACCATAGGTAATTTATTTGTATAACAATCCCGTATAAAGCATCCCGTCGGAGTTCAAATTTCGACTTTTAAACCCAAAAACCATGTGGTAAGTTGAATAGGAGCGGAAAATGTTTAAATGCTTTTTATGATTGTTATGTATAAAAAAAACTAAACCTAAGTAACATTTATCGATATTTTGATATTTTATTCCCAGACCCAAAGCTAGAGTACAGCCAAATATTTATTGTTTTTTTAATTTTTACATTTTAATACATTTTTGCCCTAATATAATTTGAATGAATATATATAAATATATATATAATTTAAATTATATCTGCACAAATGCATCATATGATAATAAGGGATGAAATCCTAAAATAAGATCAAAGGGTCGGTCTGGGATTATTTAAATTATTTTTTTCGTTACTTTCAAGTATTTTTACATATGAAATATAAGGGAGAATCTACCTACTAAAATGTTGTTTATATTTGGTTTGAATAATAAAAATACTATCTTATATAAATAAGAAAAGTATTTACGTTTTAAATATTTAAATCATAAAAAAATACAAATAATTATTATAGGTAATAAAAATTTTACTAGTAAATTGTATCTAAAAATCTGATTTATAAAATTGCCATTTTAAATTTTTTATTAACAAATTGGTAATTCAATACAATTTCAATTTATTTTTCTAAACATTTTTATTAGATTTAAATTATATTAGATATGTAATATTAAATTAATTAATTTAATTAATTTTAATTAATAAATTTAATTTTAATTAATAAATTTAATTTTAATTAATAAATTTAATTAATAAATAAATTAATTAATTAAATTGCAATAAACATTTAAACATAAAAGTTAATTAAAACAAAAGTTTTTGCAAAAATTGTCAAATAGTTTTGTTCTGTATAATATTATTTGGTATACCTAATCTAAAAACATCTATTTTAAACCACCTTCAAACAATTTTTTTTTTACGTATAGCAATTATTATATGAATCGGATGATTATTATGATATAATTTTTATATTTTAAACAATTTAAATTTTGAAATGTTGCATAATAACAAATATACAATAATAAAATTAGAGGGTATCTCCATAATGCCACTACAAATAATTTACACTGTCGGGATGAATTAACATTTTTTAATAAATAGTTATTTTTATCCTTTTTCTTTATTTATATTATTTATATAATATGCTTACTTATATATATATATATATATTTAGGTACATATAATTATAATTGTAGTTTAACATTTGAAATACTTCAAAATAGATAATTTTACTTTGTATTTGAAGCATTTTATTAAAATTATAAGAATTTATTAAGATAATAAAGTTATATTTTTTAATTATTCGTTAATTTATACATGTTTTTGCAAACATTTTTTTTTTTATTAACATATGTACTACGCAATTAATGATAAAAATAATTATCAACCTTGGCATTAGTAAATACTTACCATATAGGTAGTCATAGTAATATTATTGATCAACACACGGTAAGTCTTAATATATATATATAGTGTATATGCAGTTATTATATATATATGAGTCTATAATAATTATTATACTTTTCAGTGGCTAAGGGTCGATTTTAAGAGGAAAAAAATTGGTCATTTACGAAGAGAACCTATGGTATAAATATATTATATAAAAACCTCTTATGTTTTTTTAGGGGGAAGGTGAATTTTCTCCATTTCACCCTCTCCTGGATCCGCTCCTGTATTTTTCAAGTATTATTTATAATTTTATTAATTACTAACTAGATTTACTTTACTGTTTAATTAATATATATATATATATATATATATACATTTACATTATATCTGAATATTATCTGTCTTCGCCCGTGAAACTCACCCTTTTCCCTCTTAAAGGTCGAATTTTAAAAAATTCTTTCTTATTAGGTGAATTCATATTATTTGATGTTAAAAAAATATTTTCTCAGAATAATAATAACAATTTAAATTCACTCCCCCAAAAAATCAAACGTAATTGTTTTACCCTCCCCCCCCCAAAGTATTTTTTTCTAGATATAAACTATAAATCTATGTACCTACTAAATTTATTTTAAATTCTAGATGTTTCAGAGTTATGGTGTAACGTACACACATATTTACACACATCCTTGTTTACTTTTACAAAAAATAAAATCGTTGTTGTTTATGGTGAACATAAGATTATATGCATTTATAATATGGATTATTGTATGTTTTTGTTATAGTATTGCTATGTAGTATATATAATTGTATAATAAACGATCTCTGTGGTATTAGTTCAAAAATAGTAAAACTAGGTGTTTGAAAAGTTAATTGTTTCTAAATTATTTCAGTTGCGTCATTTTTTTTTGGGGGGGGGAGGGTGGAGAAGGAGCATTTTCCTCCGTCTAATTTTAAAGGGCCGATCGTTGAGAATGTTTTTATGTCAGTCAGCCAATTAGTCTAGTTTTATTGGCAAAATACAAAAAAAAGTTAATGACCTTTTTTTTGTTAATTTACGTTTTCAAGGAAGTATTTCACACAACATGTCATAAGAAACGGATATAGCAAAACCTATGGAAAGCATAAGCATTTATTATTTGTAAAGGGGTTGGTGTCAAAATATTTCCTCCGTCTAGTAAAACTTGAAATGACGCCATTGCACTTTTTTTTATCACAAGTAGACAATTCTCAGATGTTCGGGAAAAAGGGGTTATGATCAAAATGAGTTATGATATAACTTTTTTTTAATCAAAATCACTATTTTCGAGCAAAAAAGGATATGTGTTAAAATAAATAAAATATGTATAAGCATGTTAAAAACGTTTTGAACAAATAGGGTTATGTTCATTTTCTGAACATATTTTTGACTTAACCCCTTTTTTTCGAGCTCCCGGGAATTAATTAGACCATTAACCAGGTAACTTAACTATTATACGTTTATATAATGGCGTTATAACGTTTTTAAATTAAATCGCATATTTATATTATTTAAAACGGTTTAACCTATACCTTTTTCACCTGTTTACATACGTATATACCAGATACCTATATTAAATCGGTTTAGAAAATATTTTATAAACTGATTTAAAATTAATATTTTTACTCCATGACTTTAATCGTTTGTTCCAAAAGAATATCTGATAATAGATATAATTCAATATCGAATTTTCATACTTTATATGGTTTATTAATTTGTTTACTTATTGTGTAGGTATTCACAATTTATTTACAATTTTATTTATCGTGTAAATCATGTAAAAATTAAAATTTATAATAATTTCTATTCTTGTGGAATTAGAATACAGAATCAATATCTGAATTGTGAAGAAAAAAAATATTAAAAATTATCATTCGCAAAAGAAAATTATTAAAACATAAAATGTTATTATTATGTGGCACTACCATACCGTCAACTATTGTTCGAGATGCAAGATGATTTTATCAATTTAAATTAATTTAATAATATTTAACTTAATGTTAGTAAAAAAAAAAACAAATTAAATAATAAAGAATTAAAAGTATAAACTGATAAGTGATAAGGATAACTGATAGAACAAGTCACAAATGCATAACACTATATCCATGCTTTTATATCTATATTTGATAAATCGTTTTAAGCATATAAAACGGTTTTAACTTCTTAATCTACATAGTGCGAGCATTTAAACTTTTTTAAACCGTTTTAAAGTGTTTACATGACATGAATGCGTTATAATTTCGAAACGATTCAATTCAAACCGTCTTAACGTAATCATATAAATATAGTAAGTGTTAACTTGAAACGTTTACATTTAATTTTTATAATTTTCGGTTAAATTAACACATTAGAAATGAGAACGAACAAATTATTATTCTCGGAAATTCGTTATATTTTAATGTAGGTAACTCAACTAAGTGCATTTATTGATTATGAATTTTTAGTAAATTTTTAGTAAATGTTTTATATTTTCATAAATATGTTTTTTAACCAAGTCGTGTTAATATTTTCCTACAATAGTTTAACCTTGAACTGTTTACGAGGTCAAATTATTTTTAGTATTAAATATTAATTGATCAGATTAATTTAATAACCATTAAAATCGATATATATATATATATATATATATATATCATAAAAATTATTTTTTTTTTATCCAAGTATTATACAACGAAAACCTGCAGTTTTATCCTACAAATTGTTTTAGAATGAAAAAAATATAAAACATTAATTATTGATAAAAATTCAAAGTTAATCGATTGCATATGGTAATACTCATTTAGCCTTAATTCGAAGTAAGTTGACGTTATAATGGCAATAAATACAAATTCAATAGGTATAGTCTGTCAAGTCGAAATAAAGTAAAATTTTCATACGATCTCTAACGTATATTAACTCCTTAATATGCCTAGTCTTCAACTATATTTACCCATTGTGATTACCAGTGGCGCAACTAACTCTAAAACCTTGAAAAGGGGCTTAGTATTATCAAAAAAATACACGAATAAGCAACAAAAAAAAAAAAAAAATGGTCTTCAACTTTTTTATTGAATTAACTTCTTCCAAAATACGTAAATCAAAAATTGATTTATAACAATTTTTAATATTTTTTTTTATTTAATAGACAACAATTTTGAAAACCATTTATTTGGTATCAATAAAAATAAGGAAAATAATTCATTTTACGGGGGGCTATGAATGATTTTGAGGGTGGCTAAGACCTCAAAACTCCTCTCCCATAGTTGCGCTAATGGTGATAACCAGGGCTTGTATGTTGATGCATTTGAATATCAAATGTGCTAAATACTACATCATGCTAAGTAAAATAGAAATCCGATTCAAAAGTGCAGGAATCGGAATATGAAATTTCATTTTCCATATAAATGCATATTTTAGGTTATTTTGCTATAAATGTATATTTGAGCTTATTTAGATTTATAGTGCATATTCCATACTTTATTACGAAAAAACAAACTTTTTAATATTGACATATATTTCAATATTCATAAAGTTATTCTATTTTATAAAATGAAAATAAATAAATTTCATTATGGTAGTTTTATTCGTTATATCATATATTACCTATATTTTCGTATTTTCAAGATAGGTGTATAGAATATGTATAGATCGCATGCACCGACTATTCGACTGTTAGTAAATAATAAAATTATATAAACCGGTATAAACGTTATAAGTTTCAGATATTAAAATGCAACATTGTTGTGCATATTTAGGTATATTTTAGGTAATTTTAGGTAAAACCCAGGTTTTTTTTTTTTACTGGGCATGTTCTAAGTGCATAATTTTAGATTTTTAGTGCATATAAATGCATATTTCTGAACTTTGTAATGGTTATTTTGCCAGATTACTGATACGATGCTTATATTTTGAATTTGGTTCCTCGACATAGATATAATATATGTGTGTGTAGGTAGTATTTCGTGCATATTATCGAATGGACGAAAAATGGACGTGTCTTGTTTATTTCCGTACGTATATATTATATTACACGTTTTATGTGTATTTTGCGTCAACAACACGATTGCGAACGCCGACAACCAGTTGTGGCCGGTCTCGTTCGCGCGGTGGAGCGGGTCGGCGAGAAAGTTTTCTTTCGCGCGACCTGCCGGCCGGACCGAGTATACCTACCGGGCGGCCGGGGAACCGGTCCCCGGGAGCGCAACAAGTCGCCGCGAACATATTTTGTTTTGGGAGGCGGAAATAATATTATTATTATCGCGAGCGGAGAATATTTTTTCACGAAACCGATTCCGGGACGCGCGTGTGTCCTTGTGCGCTGGCCGCGAGGGGTTCAACGAAATTCGTGTTTTTTCTTCTTCTTCTTCTTCTTACGTAAAATATACGTATACGCGAGACGATAAAAACCGGGTTATTTAAATAGATAACGTAGAAAAAATAAAATAAAAAATACGATTATTAAAAAACAAGGTTTTAAACAAATAATGAAATCATAGTAATATTGTTGTCGGAAAACAACAAGCCCGGCCAGAATGCATAATATTATGTATTACGCGTGTTGCAGATGACTACGACATACGTATACCTAACCTAACCAATGGATATTATCCATATTATAATATAGTGGTAAACGGTTCACAGAAATATCTATGCTATAATATAAAATATAATATATTTAAAATATAAAAATTCTATACGAATTAGTTGGTGAAATAATAATTGTAGATTAGACAATATTTGATGTAGAAAAAAATCTGATTTTTTTTTTTTTTATTAAGATTATACTCCTAATGCCCATTTATACGTACGTATGATCGATTTAATTTCATGTAAATGTATATATAAATATTATATTATAACCTATTACAAAAAGAGAAAATTTTATTTATATATATATATATATAGGTAGGTACCTATTTTCGTACGAATTTTACAAAATACGTTGAGTTTAACATTGTTAAAAAGCGTTAAAAAAAAATGTATTTAGATTAAAAATACAAACAATATTTCCAGTACTTTTTACAAAAGTATTTAAATATTTTTACTCGAATAATTTAGGACACTACTTACTTACCTATCAATTATCTCTATACAAACATATATTCTACATCATAATATGAGTCTATAACTATAGTAAATACCCATTAGATAATGATTATATTGGCAGGATTTTATGAAAAAAAAAAAAAAAACTGTTTTATTTTGTTTCAAACGTAGTTTTTTTTTAATAAAAAAACGCTTCGTGAAAATATAGGTATCGAAGATTTTATGATATTACATAAATTCATTAAATTGTTATGTAATTAGCTACTATAACTATAATTATTATTCATTGCTGTACGTTACTTTTATTCTTATACATTACGATTGCCTATTTTATTTATAAAGAAATTTCATCTCTATAAAATTATTATCAATATTCTCTGCGGGTTTTTTTGCAGACTGGTGGCGTATAACTTGTTATGTATTTTGATGTTCTATTATTTAAAAAAAATACGTTACTTTAATATATAATAAACTGCACAGATATATAGGTAAAAGGCTTTAAATACGTGTTTAACGTATAAATATAATTTGTTATACAATTTATAACAAAATTGCATATTATAAATTTGTTGCCAAATACGTATAAAAATATATAGGTACTTATAAATTTATCTATTTATCTCATTTTACTTTCTCGAAAAATCTATTAAGTATTGAAATTGAAATGCAAAAAATAAATAAATAAATTTGCATTAAAAATTACATTTCTTCATATAAATAAACATGCAATCAGAATCCAGCCAATAGCATATTATCAGTTTTCTAAATATATTTTAAAAGTCCAAGTCAAATGTTTAATTATTATCATTTTTAATCGATGCAGAGGTTTTAAATTAGTAAATTTAGAATTTGATCTGTACCTCTCTAACGGTTAGTCGGATCACAAATTGTGTAATTTCTTTTTTGATAGATATCACCAAATTGAATACATTTTAAAAATAACATGTGAAAATTATGTATCACTGTCGTTGGTTTTCGATCGAAATCTTTCAAAATATTTAACTGATTGATTTACACTAATAACATTATTTAAAAATTTTTTTTTGACAAGAAAAAATACGAAATTTGGAATATATAACATAAATATTTTCCATATTTAATATTTTAAAATGATGTTATTTTAAACATATTATGTAAAGTCATCAATGTATTTAAATTTATGATAAAATAACTAGTTTAGGAGATATACATATGATAATATATAACTTTATATTGCTTTCTCCAAGCTTCCATTCAAATAAATAACAAAAAATTCTTTAAATTTTTTTTTTTAATTCCATGAGAATTTGCTCATTGTCCATTAGTAGTTTTACACCTATGAGATATAATAAATACATGTATACATATATACACTGTACACTGTAATTCATCTTATCGTTTTAAATTTTAATAATTACAAAAAGTCGAATAATGTACTGATGTACATTATATTTAGGTAATTGCATTGGTGCATTACTGGAGTTTAATATTTAAGTACAAATATAAAGAAATATGTAACCTATTTTCACAACTATATTTATTTTAAATTGTACATTAGTTATCTTTCTTAAGCGGAAATAGATTTCCTTTATGAACTATAAAATAATATACATATATATATATATATTAGGTACATAATATATACGACTGCAGTTTTTTTTCTCAGTCAGTCAATTTTTCAAATTAAATTTTGTTTGTTAAATTATAATTATTGTTTCTACAATAAAAAAATAAAATATTTATATTATTAATTATAGGTAAAAATTATTCACTATACATATTAGGTATACAATATACCTATATTATTATTAATTTATTAATATGAATATGAATTGAATTAAATGTATACTGATATACCTAATTAAAATAAATAGACTATTCAAATATTATTATTTATACTAATAATTAATATGGGTATAATTTATTCATTAAATTTTCCTCTAAAAAAATTATTTTTATTTATTTTTTTTACTAGGTATCTATGGTTATAATTATATATAATGAACAAACACCAGTATAAGATACCCTAAGATCCAGTGAATTGGCAGCATTTTTATTTAAGTCTTTGACTTTTTGAGGGGGTAGAACAATTGCTCTCTCTTTCACATGCTGCATGCATATACCCATATTAAAATAGTAATAGTTTACCGGGAAATATTCTAAGGAATAATTAAAAAATATTGAGAAAAAATTGTGCGTAATTTTAGTAAAATAATTTATCATACATTATAAATATTAATACTATAAATTATTTATTCCATAATGAACAAATTATTTAAACAAGTTTAATGTTTAGTATTAGTTATGAATATTCTATATTTATAAATAATAGCAGAATGGATTTATAAACGTAATATATATTATATAATGTATACTGTATAGGTATATTATGAATTTATTTGAATGAATATATTATAAAACAAACCATCGTGTGAAAGACACTCGCAATAAGCCATTAATATAGTATAACACGATTAGTTGATTTTGATACTATATATATATTTTATACATTATATATTTATATAGACATAATATAGACATACAGTTATTGTTATAATTGTTGAAAACCAAGTGAGAAACAATAGGTAATTATTGTGTGTAGTTTTAGGGGAAAACCGTAAAAATATATTAAGATATATGTATATCGTAAAAAACATTGGGGGTGAATAGGACGGGTGTCGGAGTAGACTCTACCAAAATGACTCAATTCACATTCTCTAGTCGATAGAGTTTGGGGATTAGAAATTAGAAGTCACCTTACAATTTAATAATTTAAGAATATTATACCATATTATTTCATGTACCAATAAATTGTACGTTATATGAGTTATATCAGTGGCGTCGTCATTCGGGGAAGGGGTGCAGGGTGGGCATTTTCTCCTCTCCCTTGTTAGCAGTGGGCCGGTGTCGGGCTACTTATTAGACGCCGACATAATACATGGTAAGGGGGCGTTCAAGTATTGTCAGCACATTTTTGACCCTTTTAGACCCCCTCCTTCTCCTTGCCATCAATTGTCAGCAAATGTCCAAACCCCTGCTTTATTATGTCAGCATATTTACAACAACTTACCCACTATTATAAAAAAAAAAAATAAAAAATTTCAAAATTTTATATGAATTAAATAAAAATAAATGAAAAATTTCGTTACATATTTTGAATTTTATCTTACATATTTTGATAAAAATAAGTACATATTTATGTACATATTTTTTTTTTATTACTACTGACGTCAGCATGGTTCTAACCCCACTCCCCCCGTTAGTCGCGTTATTTATCATTAACAATCACAATTTTTAAATATTGATTATATTTTAATCTGTAAATTTATTCTTTAATGTAAAATAGTTTGGCTGTGTTTGTAATCAACTCTTTTATGTGGGAAAACAATAAATACAAATATAATTAATACGTGGGGGGGTCGACTTTGCTGTAATATCCCCCGATTGACTATATCAATATCTATGTTCCAATAACCTATACTATTCCTTCGCTTTTTAAGGGGCAATTTAGGCAATTTGATCTACTTTTTTAGAAAAATCAAAACTAAACAATTTAAAAACTTTTAATCATCATTTTTATATCATTGTAACATGTATCGTGTTATTCGTTATTATTTCATATTACATTAAACAAAATATTACATATGTGGTTTTTAAGGAGTTCTGTATAGGCAATTTTTAATAAATTTAAAAAAAAAAACAAATATCCATCAAATAAAAAATATTTAAGTAGGTACATTTTAATTATATTTATTATATTGTGTAAAATTTGGTTTACTAATTTGAACTATGTACCAGCTCGAGAAAACATTTTTCTTTCATAACGGTTTTTGTTCAGTAAAATAATGCATGCGTGCTGCTTAAAATATATGCAAATAAAATGAAACGTTAAGAATGAGTATGGATTTAATTCTAAAATAATTTTTTAATACCGTTTCGTTAGATTTAAGTGAATAGGTACTGAATACCTATATATTTTCACCACTAAAAATCGCTGTCACATCCTAAGATTTTAATGGGTTATACATTATAATGTTAAATTATAAGCCTAAGTTTTGAAGTGTGTGAATTACCTAAATTATGAAATATATATTTTATAATATACCTATTATGTAAACTGTTTTATGTTTTACTACAATCAATTTATGGTTATAAATTATTATTCGACAGTGGATTTATAATAATAATATAATTATGTATGTAGGTACGTATTTTATTATCACAGAGACACCGAATAAGTATCATTTAACCACTGAGTAAATCTATATTTATACATTTTCGGTTGTATTGTACCAATGATTATATATTATGGATTATACCTATATTATAATAATAAAATGTGATTATTATTATATTGTCTCGGTGCATAGTGTTAGTAAGTTCGAAATGCTACACGGGTTGCTATCAGTGTGACTATTGTGATGTGTAGAGCTATTATAATTTATTTTGATTTTAACCAATTTAATTTGCATGTTATTATACTCTGTTGCAACATGTAATTAATATATTTTCCTGCAGTTATCACTATACTCTACTATGGCGTTATAATTATTACAAATGTGTTACCGATTATGTATTGAAATACATTTTAATGTTTTATAATTTTGTATGCGTTATTTATCAATTTGACAATTATTATTATTATTATTATTATTATTATTGGTTGACTAGAATGTACTAGGTATGATCTTCAAAAATATGCATAACATTCTGGTCATTTCATTAATATCATTGTAGTTATTTATGTTATAATCATAGTAATATTATACTTAATATATTATTTAGGATAGTCATATACCTACTTACCACAAAATCTGAATTTATGTGAAATTTGGCAATAAGTGATTCAACGCGTACTTAGGTATTGTATTGTATTTTGTTACACTGACGTGGTGAAACTTAACACAGAATAATATTTTGTGCTTATATTATAATATTTGTTTTTTCGTGGCTATGTAAGTTTTTATATTTTACTGTATAGTATTGACAAGAGCGCAACTCTCTTAATTATTATAGTTTATGTTTAGTATTACCTATTACCTATATTTGGTCGTGGGCTATTACCTAGTGAGTAGTGTTAGTTTAATATAAAAAAACATTTTAAATATTTTTTTTCGGTTTTTGATGATATATTATGTATTGAATTTGAAAGAAACGATAAATTATTTCTTTCAATAAAATGGTTAGAAGTGGAGCTTCAGTGTAATATTCAGAATTAGGTAGGTATTACCTTCAGTTTCAGTACCTATATTTTACTTTACAGTACAAGTTGAATCTAGGATTAAATGTGATTGAGTGTGATCTTACAAATATTACACTGGAGCTCTTCTGAGAATCGTTTTATCGAAAGAAATGATTTATCGTTTCTTTCAAATTCAATAAATCCACCAGGCACCAAGTGTATCAGGTCCGACCAGCGAAGTAAACCCACCATGCGAAGTGTGCCATTTCTTAAATATAGTTAAAAAAGCTAACATTTTGTTAAAAAAAAATTAAATTGTCTAAAAAGGAAATTGTCTCGACCGCTTTTCAAGATTTTTTTGAATATAATTTAAATAATGTACGAATAATATTGTACTAAATTTTCAGGTCTTGAATCCTAAAATTACCACTTTTATAAATTAAAAAGGTACCCCAAAATCGAAGTGTTAGAAATAGCCCAAAATTGGAAATATTTTTAAGAAAATTTGTTAACGTTAATTTAAAGACACATCGTTTTAGAGTATTTTTTTTTTATTAATGTAACGTAACATATTAACTTTACAACAGCAATAACTTGATCAAAATTATTTTTTGACAATATTATACAGATGCCGAATTGATAAAATTATAATTTTAGATATTTATACTGTGTGTATATAAAAATAAACAGTTTTTGTTTATTAGTTGAGTATTAGTCAGCCTGATATGATCCCTATCAACATTTATATTCAATAATGAAATTTTTTTGAATATATTTATACTAATCCTCGATTTATAGTAAAATAATCGATAGGTATAAAATTTAATAAAATTAATATAAATAATATTATAATACTAAATAGGTATTAATTCATAAAATATTAATTATATAATACCACGATATATTTCCAACTTTTGCAACTTAATATATTGTACACATTCGTTATAATTGCTGAGTTAGCCCTGAAAAGGGCTGTTTTAAAAATATACGGAGATCAAAAAAGTTCAGCTGCTGGTTTAAATAAACAATTTATACAGAACAAGTTATTAGAAAAGTTTGCACAAACACATCCAATAAAGATATAAACACTTAGACTATCAACATAGTGGGACATATAATGATATAATAGTACCACAAAAAAGATATCCTGCAGATGCTGTTTTCCGCGAATACAGCGAAGCTACGTGTGTAAATATAGCTACAGATGGACGTAAAATGTTCTAAAATCCTATAATTAAAACTTAAAATATATTAATTTAAAAAAAATATTATTTAAGATTTAATAAATTATTTATATCAATATACCTGAGAGGGCAAAAGAAAATTATATTATAAATATTTTAGTAATAATTACATTATATTAGTACCTAAAAAAATGTATAATATAATAATTTACAATAAATAAGTGATAAAATATACAACTTACCTTATATTCTGCTATTTTCTGATATATATTATATTATATATTCATTTTTTATCTAAAAAAATACTTGTAAAAAAGTGCTATATAATTCTCTTGTAAATTCATTAAAAATTAAATCTGTAAAATTAATGAATTAAATGTAACTTATTTTGTGATAATAAAATACGTACCTACACACATAATTATTATTATTATAAATCCGCTGTCGAATAATAATTTATAACCACAAATTGAATGCAGTAAAAAATAAAATAGTATATACAATAGGTATATTATAAAATTTATATTTCATAATTTAGGTAATTTACACACTTCAAAACTTAGGCTTATAATTTAACATTATAATGTATAACCCATTAAAATCTTAGGATGTGACAGTGATTTTTAGTGGTGAAAATATATAGGTATTCAGTACCTATTCACTTAAATCTAACGAAACTGTATTAAAAAATTATTTTAGAATTAAATCCATACTCATTCTAAACGTTTCATTTTATTTGCATATATTTTAAGCAGCACACATGCATTATTTTACTGAACAAAAACCGTTTTGAAAGAAAAATGTTTTCTCGAGCTGGTACATAGTTGAAATTAGGAAACCAAATTTTACACAATTTAATAAATATAATTAAAATGTACCTACTTAAATATTTTTTATTTGATGGATATTTGTTTTTTTTTTTTAAATTTATTAAAAATTGCCTATACAGAACTCCTCAAAAACCACATATGTAATATTTTGTTTAATGTAATATGAAATAATAACGAATAACACGATACATGTAGGTAAATGATATAAAAATTATGATTAAAAGTTTTTAAATTGTTTAGTTTTGATTTTTCTAATAAAGTAGATCAAATTGCCTAAACTGCCCCTTAAAAAGCGAAAGAATAGTATAGGTTATTGGAACATAGATATTGATATAGTCAATCGGGGGATATTACAGCAAAGTCGACCACCCCCCCCCCCACGTATTAATTATATTTGTATTTATTATTTTCCCGCATAAAAGATTTGATTACAAACACAGCTAAACTATTTTAGATTAAAGAATTAATTTACAGATTAAAATATAATCAATATATAAAAATTGTGATTTTTAATGATGAATAACACGACTAAAAAATAAAATAAAAATAAACGCCTCAATCGATCCCTAGAAGACAAACTGATGAATTCAAAACAGATTTCAGAATTGAAATGAGACATTTCAAAGTCTCACAGTTTTGTCTAGATTTTAGGTCGATTTTTCGTTGGTGTTGCGGCCTCTTAAAGAATTAAATATTATGACAAAATAATATACACCTACCACTAAGGGACATTCACGTACACCAAGGAGTTGGAATTCCATTTGAACCCTCTGACCAGTTTATTTTGTTTTTAAATATAAATAATTTAATATTTATATTAAATAATAATGTTTAAAATAAAATAATAAAATTAATTTAACCTTTACACACCTGCACCCTCAGCACAAATGCGGATGCTCCCCCTACTACTTCCTCGTGTAGGTTACTGGTCAGAATGTTTATATCAAATTTAATATCTTAGAACGTAAGTCTATTATTATTAAGCAACATCATAATTATAATGAAACATAAATCCATTGTATAATCAAAAATTACAAATGTAATGCAGTTAAAAAAAATGATTACATTTAAAAAAATATAACACATATAATTTATAAAACTATTATAGTTCACAAAATATAATATTATTATGTTGTTATTGTATTAATATTGAATTTAAATCGATTTTATGTATAATTTGTTATGTGGATAACTCTGTGAATATTGATGCACAAACGACGGGGTTTCGCGCACATATAAGCACAAACGAATGGCCCAAACAGAATTTCGAAATTCAAATTTGGGGGGGGAGGTCGTGGAAATGGACCCTATTTTTTATAAATAATATGTATATTAAAATATAAAATGCTAAAATACCACCTTTCACACAGGTGCCCAGGAAACTAGTGGCAAAAAAAATGTTTAGACATATTAAGTAAAAAATAAAAAATAAAGGCATAAACTCAATTTTGGCCCTCCCCAAAGTAGTGCTAGAAACTATTTTCTGTTTTCCGTCAGAAGTAGTCGCATTACCAAACAAAAATAGAATTCTCTTATATTTTCTTATTCTGTGGTATTATGTCCGAACAGTACACATAATTATTAAGTTCGAATCCTCAAACGTCATATCGATTTTTATATTTTATTAATATATAAATTTGTATTTTTACCTGGATAATGCGTAGGTATTTGGACAAAAACATATATTAAAATAACTGTTTTAAAACCGTAACGGTTTTGACAAAATTTCAAGTGAGGCGGGAGATAAAAAATATTTTTTCTTTTACCTTAGAATTCATCCAAGATACTTTTATATTAAAAAAATGTATTAACTACGGTCCAAGATTGGGGGGAAATCGCCCCCATCAACATCCCCTTAAAACTGACCCTGTTTTGAAATTGATAATAGAAATATATTAAAAAAAAAAAAGTAATTAACTTTTTCTGTTGCTACGAATACCAAAATAAAGTGGCAACACTATAGAATTCAAATCCGATGAAAAAATATCGATAAATGAGACCCAGTTTTGGGGATCACCAATTATAAAATGTATATCGTGATAGGTACTTAATTACGGGGCTGACTACGTATTTTTACACATTTTGATGTAACTCAATTTGGGGTCTCATGGCCGTACGAAGTAGCCATGTCGAAAACCCCTTGGCGCTCAATGAGTTAAATAAAGAAATTATTTTATCTTGGAAATGTGTTCTCTATATTAAAATTGGGATTAAAAATATTCACGAGGTTATCGAGTAGGTATCTGTATATTATACTAAAATGAAGATATTTTTTTACATTTCACCACATTATCACTTTTGTTTAATATTTTTCAAGTTATGAATAATAGCTTAGTTACCTTTTTAACTAACTATTGTTACAAATATATATTACACATTATAATCAGAGTATATATTTTTATTAAATTGTTTAATGGTTAAATTTTTTCTTACATTCTGAGTAGTTTTAACGTAAAAGTAAATCATTACCAAACTAAAGGCCAAGACTTTACCCAAATTTTCACATGAGTGATTTTTAATGAAATATTTTCAACTAAAATTTTAAATCATTGATAAATTGTAAAATTAAATGTCCTATAACTCTGTTTTAATATCATTAAAAGTCGCCCTTGACGAAATTTAAACAAATTCTTGATTATTATTTAATATAGATGTATTAACTAAAACTTAAGTGATAATTACATTAAAACAGCTCGGTTTCTTTTTGCTCATTTTATCAAGTTCGTTCTCTTCGTATAATGCGTAAATTACGCATGCAGCTTCAACATCATCCAACACTTCCATACTTTATTTAAAAAAGCCACCAAACAAAAACAGTAGTCATCCACAATAGACAGTAATAGCAGTACTTACAAGGTAGTCTCATTGATTTATATTACAAATTACTATATAAATATAATGAATATTTAATCAAAGCTAGTGAACCTATATAAGAAAATACAAATAATCGTATTGTTCGAATACAATTTGGACCCTTTTTATATGAAACTAGATTTGACACACAGAAGAAGAGAATTAATTATTGATTTACTTAATTTTCGTATTCGGGTTCGATATAAATTTAATAGTTCGAGTTCGACACTAAAATAATAGTTCGGTGCGGTTCGGTATAGGAAATTTAAATTTGGAGAGCTGTCTTTTCTACGCCCCCCCCCCTAAATTGATTCATGGATAACACCCAGAATATTTACGCACAAGCGACCGGGTTTCGCGCACATTTAAGCACGAACAAATGGACCACACAGAATTTGGAAATTCAAATTTGGGGAGGCCGTGGAAATGGACCCTAAAAAATATAGAGCCAAAGAGGGATTAATAAATTAATAATACGTTAAGCAGTTACGTGTTGTATGGCACAATGATATCACAATGTAATTTTTAATTTACTATTCATTTTATTCACATGAAATTTGTATTTTATTAAATTGTTTTTATATAGTTCTATTTAATAAAATAATATCGAGATAGGTATCTTACTTCTTGGAAATGTAAATACTAAAACTAAATAGTAAATACTATATACCTACTTACAGGGTCGGACTGGTTCAGACCGCTAGTCCTCGGCTAATTTTTACCCTCTCGCTCATATTTGAATAATATTATTTATTAATAAATCTACGGACCCAATATTTATTTACTAACTAGAGAATTATTATTTCCTATTCTGCGACTATAGTAAAAAATTCTAAACGATTGATTTGTTTTTGAAATCTCTAGTATAGTTAGGTATCTATTTACATATTTTATTTAAAATGTACCTATATGTTTACCAATCTTCCGCTATAATGCTGAGATTAAGTTATTATTTTTATATATTTATTTATTAATTCATATAAACGCCTTTAAGGCTCAAGTACAGATCAGTAATATAAGATAACAATATAAGATAATGAACATAATATAATAAATACAAAATTTAAGTTATGTAGATAACATAACAATTAGATTAAATGAATATAAACAACATTGCCTGGAAAAGATAAATACAACATATAAAAGAGACTTAGCTTATTATGTTTTAAGTTACGTGAATAAAATACATAAACATTTCTCAGCTCAATACAATCTCGAGCAATGTGATCTAGTGGATTATTATATCCATAAGTAGTTCGATGTAATGGTACTACAGACGTAGTGAATAGTAGTAATATGTAATATTTATGAATACAATAAATCCGGACAAGATATAACACCATTTATTAATTTAGACATAAAATTAATATCTATAGATTTACGCCTAGTAGCAATAGATTCTAAACTAATACTGATAACTAAACTAATACTAATTTCCTCTTATTTTTAGTTTTATTGTTACATTATATACTATTGACAAAATTAAAAACATTCCAGATTTTACAATTTACCACCACCAGAAGATCCTCTAAATTTGACTAATTTTAAAATTGGTTTTTCGATCGTTGAGCGTAATTTTGGAGTGTAAGCCTTAGAATTATAAAATTAATAACTTTGATTTATAACCATAGTCAAAATGCCGGAAGAGTTAATATATTTTTGTAAAGGACTGAAAAATGGTATTTTAATTTTTTTGTGAATTATGTACATATTAAGTTTTTGAATAAATTATTTATCAGAATTTCTTTCATATATAATAATAGATAAATTGAATATTTATTTAAAAAACGTCCAGGCTCAATATACATGTAGGTATCTATTACATATTTCTTTATCACCAAAATGTATAATATTCTAAATTTTACCATTTTTCCTCTTTTCACAAGGCATAGATTTTAATTTATTATGCTATACATATTATATACAATTTTGTTTCTTTTTATGGCCATAGAATTTTTTTTTCAAATACTAAATTAAATATTTTCTTAGGAACTAAAAACTGATTTTTCATTATTTTTTTTATATATCTACATCCTATATACATTTCAGATCAAGTTTGAAAAGAATTAAACAATGCTGTTATATTAGAATAATTTACAATAATATTATCTATAACAATTAACTGAATCCATTTTCAAATTTTCTATATCGATTTTTAAACTCAATTTTCGTGTTTAAGACCTACAATTTTTACAAACATTAGACACTCCTACCGTCCCTATATCACAGTAATAATAAAATAATAAATAAATAATAAACGATGTAGTTATCTAAAATTATATAAACTTTATAAAACCTTTTTCAAAATATGTATTAGAATTGAAGGATGCCACACATTTTTTCTCAATCTGTAGTCGTAATTAAGAAACTAAATTTGTACACAATATTTACAAGTTCTATCGTCATATATATATATATATTTTTTTTTTTTTATACAAATCCATAAAAAAAATTTATTAATTTTATAAAATCATTTTTTTTTTTTGGAGGATTTTTGCAGATAGATAACATCAGTTCTATTTATGGTATCGAAAGAAAGACGATGGTTAAACACAGATAATTGTGTCTATTATATTATGTTTCTTAATAAATAACGAATACTGCCACTCGAGAAATTGTTTTTTTATGTAACGGGGTTTTTAAACTTTTTAAAAATTTTCTATTTAATTTAGAATTCTTAAAATTTTTATATGTGAAACGAATAATAGTTTTCATTGGCTATATGGGCCCTTTGACCAAATCGCGGACTAGACCTTTCGATGCCAGTCCAATACTGTCTACTTATAAACTTAAGAACACTGAACCCAGTAATCAGTATACATGATTGACGATATAATATAAAATAACATGAAATCTGTAGTGTGTCTATACTATACTGTACCGAAAACTTCAGGCACGTTTTCCATAGTAATAAATTAAGTATTGATATGTGTTTCAAGTTGTCTATTTTGGAAATGACCTATAATCCGTAATACAATGCAAATTTTGAATGAACAATATTATTATTGTTATATTACGAGGGAAGTATACAATTACAAAACACTATTTATTGTATTTATATATATATATATGGATTCTTAATCAATGTTGAGACTTATCTGGATAAATTTATTTAGATAAGTTATCCAGATAAATGTTCATTTATCTTTTATCTTATCTAGATAAAAATTGACAATTTATCTAAATAATTATCTAGATACTTTTTTAATTATTTTGATTTCCATTAAATTTTCGTTATAATTTTAGTTATGTTTATGAGTAGGTATATTTTTAATTGAATTTTCTAAATTTCTATAAAAATATTTATGTTTTAAATATTAAGTTTGTTGTTTCCGGGTAAGTAAATATTAAATATCCAATGATGATATTTAAAATTCGGATCGGTTGTGCGTTGCCGCTATTTATTTGAGTACCTATGCCATAATAATTTTATTGTCTCCCCTCGGATTAAATAATCTAGACATTGGACGGCCAACTATAACAAATAATAATAATGTTATATTAGGCGTGTTTTCGCGATTAACCCGGTTATATTATTTTGTTTTATCTATAACCAAACATAATAACCATTCCATTTTCCAAGTTAAAAATTATTACAACCAAAACTGATTGTTTATAGAATTCAGTAACGAAATTACATTTGGTTAATCGTGAAAACACGCCCATTGTATACCCGTAAATTATAATATAAACGTGCATTTTATATTAAATATAATAATATTTTAAAAACAGATAAGCAAGCCGATTTCACCTTCCATGTAGGAAAACAATAACATAGGTAGAAGGTACCTAACTATATATTATCATGAAATATATAATTGTAATTAAATGAAATAATATACCTATTTTATATACATATTATTAAATTTATTATATTATATGTTTTCTGTCAAATTATACAGGGAATCTGAGCGAAACGATTAATTTTTATTATTATTCGGGTATCTGGTATATATTAAATTTAATTATAAATTGTGCGGACCATTTTCATCCAAATGTTTTTTCGCCAATATATATTTTATCAAGGCTGGGCAAGTTAACGATATTTTTTAACTCATTAAGTTAAGTTAATTGAAAATAATATAAGCTAAGTTAAGTTAAAAGTTACTCGTATATTTGTTATTAAATTTTAAAGTTAAAAGTTAACTTTGAAAAAAAAGTAATTTAACTTAGTTAAAAGTTAAGATTTCCTAATTAGGAAAAAAAGTCGATATACCTATTATATCGTAAAAAAGGTAAAAAAAGGATGGTTATTCTTTAAGCTCAAAAAAACTACTCGGGACTTCTTCTGCCTGAAAAAGTTTCTACATGTAAAAATAAAAATACAACACGTCATTTTAAAACTCATGCATAAATAAGAATCAGAAAATAACTTCTAACTGCCAAGATATCTACATTATTGTTTGATTCACACTAATATAGTGTAAAATAAGCAGTACCTACTACTTCAATATATTTTCTATACTGGATGGACATAAATACCAGCCTCCATGTAGTTAAAAAGACCGGGCTCAGCCCAATATTCGTGAACGGCCAACGTCGTGGCGTGTGCGTGAGTGGTACATCGATTCTTAACGATTACATGCATGCTATTCTAGGCACGTACTAAAATTGCGTATAGGTACCAAAAAGTAAAATCCCATTCAAAAATTTGTATTGTTCTTCGGGCAAAATTTAACTTAATTTAGATACTTTTGTATAAAGTTAACTTGAAGTTAACACGTTAATTTTAATAAAAAAGTAACTTATTAAGTTAAAAATTAATCTGAAAAAAAAGTAACGCATTAAGTAACTTAATTAAAATTAACTTAACTTTTTAACTTAATTTTAACTTTTAACTCGTTAATGCCCAGCCTTGTATTTTATATAGGTAAATACAATTCAAATGTATTTAATTGGCAATAATATTTACCTACTCGTCGAGGTATTTCACTTGTAAAGCGAATCGAAGAATATTATAGATTTAAACTGTGAGAGTAAACCCGACTTGATATAGGTAAACCCAAATGAGTATTTTTTTTACCTATATATGGTGAGTAGAGGAAAATGAGAGAAATACACCTTTTTTGGAGTAAAAAGGACAGCAGAGGAAAACGAATTCTGTATTTGTGAGATTAATGGCTACAGTGATTTCTTTAGAATGTATTATATTGTTTATAAATTTAATAAGAATCTTTGAAAAATAATTAAATATTTTCATTTCTTTAATTTTTACATTTAAAAAAAAAATATAAAAATATTTTTATCTTAATTGTATCTAGATAAAAATATATTTTATTCATCTTTATCTAGATGAAAAAGTTATTTAGTTATCTTTATATTTATCTAGATAAAATTTCAATTATCTGGGCTCAAGACTGTTCTTAATCTATGTTGTAATCGTTAAAACGGAAGCATTCCTATATGGATATTATATCCATATAGGATCCATATATATATTCATATATTATATCCATATACCTGTCAATCGCCACTATAAAATCCGGTTTGTATAAAAATTGAAAATATATTACTATACTGTACTTTATAGCGAATACTGGATAATTATATGATAACGTATATAATATCACAGTTGAAGTTCGAAAATAGTTCGAGTTGGAATAGATCGATAAAAAGTTCGAGTTTGGTTCGGTTCGACTTGTTACTACTTAAGTACGTTTGACTTCCGAACTTTCGAACTTTTGAACTTCAAATTGTTCGACCCATCTCTAATATTATGAAATGATTTTCCCATTGAAACAACTGCCAAACAGATTTTTGAATCAACTTGTTCCATTTTTTAAATAGGTATTTTATATTATACTGTACATCATTTAAAGAAATATTGTAAAATATATCAATCACTTATCAAAAAATCCTATTATATTAACCATCATTCGGGTTTTTGGGGTGATCTCGATTAAACTCTACTCCAGTCTTATAAATTTTACTCTACTCTACTTTAAATACTAGCAGTGACGTAGGAGAAGGGAAGGCAAAGGGGTCCGTTGCACCCCTCCCAGGTATAAAAAAGTTATACTTTTGCCTTTTTGGATAAAATAAACATCATCATCATTGTAAACATGCATAATTAATTTGTAACATATAATAATAAATAATACTCAAAAGTTACATTATTATAATCTAGGTATCAATTATTATCATTATCCTATATAATATATTATAATATTCGAATTATTATTTTTTTTTATATCATGCTGTATTAATATTTTCCACTTACTTATAGCGCTTTGAATAATAATAAATATATAATATTAATAATATTGGTAATAACCAAAAAGTATTATCTCAAAATAATTTCATAAATCGTACAGTCTTATAGGGTAATAAAATAATAATAATTATCATATAATAGGATAGAAAAATTATCGTGCATTTTATCAACGTCTAAAAATAAATATACCTATACGAGTTTTTAATTAATTAGTTTACTTCCATCAAAAATATAAAAAGTACATTATTTTTATTTTTATGCTGTTTAAAAAAAAAAAAATATATTGATAAATATGAAAAATATTTATTTCATTAAAGTATTAAATAAATTTATATTTCATTAATGATTATATTATGTTGTTCCAAAGATATAGGTACCATCAATATTAGTTATTAATTGTACAGGTGTCAGTCATCAAGTATAGGTACATAGATTCTTGTTTGTAGTTATTTCTGTTTATTAATATTATTAACTTTTTAAATATGATATGTTACCACAACATAATATATATATAAATATACACTCATTTTAAGTAAATTATATACATACGACATAATATAATATAAATATAAGTCCTATAGGTAAAAACTTATAAAGAAAAAACTATTTTTTTTTTTTTTTTTTTTAGATAAGTTTTTATGTTTACTGGTTTCACACTTTCGTAGATATTTTATATATTTATTATACTTTTATATTTAAATATAGGACTACACATGTGATTTTTAAGGGGTTTTATATAGGAAATTATTTGTCTGGGGCTTTGGGGTTCTGTATATTTCAAAAAAATGAAAATCTTATAATTTAAAAATATTTAAGTACATTTTAAAAGTACCTAATTTAAAAATATATCCGTTTAAGTAGGTATAAATTTTTACTGTTGCGTTATCACGATATTTGTGAACAAAACTGTTTCGCGAGAAAAAATTAGTAAGTATTAAAAAAACCAAATTTATACTCAACGTTATAGACAAAATTATCTGTTTTCTAACGTCGTCTTTTTTTAAATATCAAGAGTATAACTTATGTTCTGCTATCTGTAAAAAAACAAAAAAAAAAATCCTTTTTTTTTTAATATTAATAACTTTTTTATTATTTAATATTTTTGAAAAAGAACGACGATAAAACACATAATATGATGGTATCTACAATATCCTGTCAAAATTTGATTTCTTAATTAAAACTACAGCTCGAGAGCAATTTTTTCTCGCAAAATAATTTTTACGATAAAATAACGCATGTGTGGCGTTCTCTTAATGAGTTTTTATGTATTACATACTAATAAATTGTATATAAATATAGGCCTTAAATGTTTGCCTCTCCAAGTGAAAATTACTTCTTGCGCCACTGAATACTACGAATATTCGAACGTAATCGAACATTAACATGCATGGTTTACGGTGCATTGTGAATGTACTCGTAAAATAAATAATAATTTTATAACAGATTGATAGACGCTATCAATAATATCTATAGTATGATTAAAACTTGAAATGTATAATAAGATATTATCAATAGTTATTTTACTTATTGATATCCACAAATATCAGTATATTGAGAAAACAAGTTGAAACCCCAGCGTTATACTATACTATATTTGCTTTTACCACAGAACTGGCTTCTGGCTTTTTATTTGATATGTTCTATGGTGGTGGTTTGCATATTTCAACTTTTTTTTAATTTTACTATAAAATGTACGCCGGAAAAATTTGACGAGCACGGCGTGCGGTTTTTTCCCCTCCCTTTCAAAATCTGAAACGACGCCACTGATTTATATTCGATAGTTACGAAAAAAAAAGTATTTGTATTTATATACTTTTTTAAAGTCTTTATATAGGTAATTAAAATGAGTTTGTATCAGTATTTGATCTTGAACACTATTTAAAAGTATGTTTACAATAATGTTGTTAATGAAGGTTGTGCGTTAACGAACCGTACATGATTTAATTCTAATACGAATAAATAAGGCGAATGAAAATTAAAGTCAAAAGTCAAGTTAATTTTAACATTTTAACTTTAAAAACTACACAAACTAGGTAGGTCAACTACACAGGTACCTAATTATTTTAACCTACCTAATTACTTTTTTTCTGATCAATATATCGTCGACCGTCTCGTGTACGTGTACATTGTTTATCGTGTCGTAATTTTAAAAAGTGCAATTTTTTACGATGAAAGCGGATTCAGATGAGAGTGACCATAACGAATTTGAGAATCTGTAAAAAAATTAAATAAACCCAGGCCGAAGTAAATTTAATGAAGTATTTGAAATTAAAAGTAACGAAAATAGTGTTTTTGGAGTTTGTAAATTATGTGATAAAAGAGGTATGAAAGAAGTCCAGATTAAAATCAAAAAAAGGAATACTTTAGTGCTTAAAAAACATTTATTGTCTGTACACAGGAAAAAAGCATAATATGCACTTTTCCCTGCACTCGTACCATCAACATCTTCAGTTGCAGAATATTTTAAGTCTACTAATACTACACAGGTAAGTTTTTATTTATTAATAGTTTTTCTAATCAAAAATTTTACCGGCCATGAATCGAAAAAAACCTTAAAATAATTAATTTAATTTAATTAGAAATAGGTAACTTAAATAACGATATTTTTATACTGCTGGTGCAAAGCTTAGTGTTTGTGATACTTTACACCACAGTTAAAAATGCTTTTAATTTAAATTTATTAAAATAATAAAATAAATAATAATAAAACAAAATGATTTTTGGTGTAAAGTATCATTGACAACATAGGTAGGTAGGTAATAGCATTGATTATGTTATATTATAATATAACAGAACATATAATCAATGGTAATAGGCAATGGTATATTCAAAAATTGTTTAAGGGAGGAGGGATAAAATAATAAACCATAAGGTGATATGTGGTGACACCCCCCATCCATTATTATATTATATCTATATGTTTTAAATGCTTATAAACTTAATCAGTTTTTTTGGCATTATTTTGTATTTGTTTTTTATATATTTATTTCTACAAGATGCATTTTGTAAAACGCTAAAAGTAATTTATTATTTAAAATAAATATTGAATACCAATCATTTATATATATATTATATAGTCATATATTTTAGATTCTGAGCGAAACAAGGAATGTATTGGTTTTACGATGATGTGTTTTATTTTTTTTACGTCTCTATCTAAAAACTCTATAAGAAAAAGTGCTCTGATCATTACATGTAACACTATTTTTTGGTAGCAAAACGCATCTAGTTGGTAATTTAAAAAGGTAATTTTTAATTTTTTTGATAAACGCGTAGGAAAAAACTATCAAAAAATTAGCATAAAAATCAGTAAACATGATTGTGGGAAAATTCTTCATAACTCCGAAAATATTGACACTAGAGGCATGAAATTTTCACAACAAACGTAAATAAGTAAAATATTAATACAAAAAATTTTTGAAAATTTTATTCATTTTTAGACTATTTATAGTAATATGCAAATTTGAAACATTTAATTCATAATAGGGTTAATTTTAGTTTTTAAGATCTAAAAATTTAATATAGTGTTAAAAGTATCCCATTCTAGCTACATTCTAGCAAAAATCGGTACGTACAATATTTTTTAATAGCCATTAAAATTATTATTTGCATACTTATTTAATTTTTTTTGACATTTCGGTATGAAATGTGTTCGAATTTTGGAGAAATAATGGATCTATAAACTTGAAATTTTCAACGAAAACGTATGTACGTAAATGATGAAAGGCAAAAAATGTTGAAATTTTTTTTGCAAATTTTGGGCTATTTATTGTATTTTTCAATTTTGAGTAATTTAATTCATAATAGTCTTAATTTTAAGTTTTAAGACCTGAAAATTTAATACAGTATTAAAATTACGTCATTCTACATACGCACAAAAAAAAATTTTAAAATCGGTCAGTACAATAATTTTATTTAATTGCCATTTAATTGTTTTCGATAATAGGTATGTACTATTTTGGTATGAGATATGTTCGAATTTCAGGGAAATAATAGAACTATAAACTTGAAATTTTTACCAAAAATAGGTATGTACGTACATGATGAAGGCAAAAAATTTTGAACATTTTTACCTATTTTTATGCTACTTTAACATATTTCAATTTTGATATATTTAATTCATAATAGGTATATAAATTTTCTACTTTACAGGATAATTTGATTTTTTATTTCCATTAAAAAAAAGCCGAAGTTCAAGGGAGGATCTATCCCCCAAATCCCCCCCGTAAATATGCCGCTGGTAATAGGTACCTATTACATATATATATATTATAAAAAAAAATCATTTAAAATTTTTTTATTTCTGCTTACAAATTAAATAATATTATAAAAGTTGCATTTAAACATTTAGTACCTATTTTTTACTTTACCGAACTATTAGATTTTTTTACATTTTTTTGAAAAATATGTATTTTACGGCATAGATTAAATATTTATATATATTATAATATATTTAATCTATAGCTACGGGATGTACCTATATATTGCGAGAGGTGAAATTGATGATATAGGTAATATCATTGATCATATAATAAACTCCTCCTTATATAATCAATGGTAATATCTTATAATATTGGTAGGTATTGGAGCTCAAATTGTGGAATGCTCACAGACCTCTTTTTTTGCAATATCTATTTTAGTGCCTTAGTACCTACTGGTAGCGCCAGATATATTATTTTTATTTCTTCTGTTTCAGGCAATAATAAAAAAAAAATTATTTTACAGCAGCAACAGTTGACTGGGTTACCAAGAAGTATTTTCCGTTTTCATTTTTTAATGACATAGATACACAAGATTATTTTAAACAAATTTCCCCCAGTCTTAAATTTTCTAAACGAAATACTCTTTGTAGCCAAACAAAACATCGATTCAAAGAATTAAAAGCCAAAATAAAGAATCAGTTGCAAAATTGTAATTCCAAAACGTCCTTTACAATTGATGGTTGGACGTCTGTAGCTGGACGATCTTTTTATGGTGTTACAGTTAATTTTATAGATAATGAATGGAATTATCAATCGATGGTCCTTGATTTTATTCCCTAACATGGTAAATACACAGGAAAATATATTGCAAGGACATTTTACAAATGTTTGACAGAGTTTAAATTAAAAGAAAAAGTACAACTGTACAAGGCATACCTGTTAATAATGCAAGTGCAAACACCAAATTTATGGTTGAACTTAGCAAATTGCTCCCCAGTTTTGATGCAGAAAATCAACATTTTCGTTGCATGGCTCACATCTTGAACTTAGGAGTGAGAGATTTAATGAAAACTCTCATACTACACAGTGATAATAAAAGCGAAGAAGATATATATATAGTGAGAATGATAGCGAAGAAGACAAAATAGATATTGAGAATGAGAGTGAAGAAGAAGACGAAATGGATAGTGTAATGATATGCGTGCACGTCCTAAAATTATAAATATTCATCGAAACGTAAAATCTATTCTAAAATCATATTATTTCATAAAAATGTAATACTCATATGTTCAAACATATAATAATTCCAAAATGT